>CAIGRF010191271.1:0-11728 GCA_903798235.1 Fraxinus ornus | reverse complement strand
TTTGCAGATTTTTTTCCACTCAATTTTGCCAATAAAGTAGCATTCCTATCAAGTGAACTTCGGGATTCATATTTCCATGCATAATGAAAGAATTAGTTATAATTAATTCGCTACTTAAATAAATACAAGTACAAACTAGAAAAAGCTTCTCCACATTACCTAATTTTATTGCCTTCGTAATTGATTGGTTTCTTCTTTAATTGTTGAACTCATATCAACATTAAAAACACTAAAATTACGTTCAAAATAATGAAACACCGTGCATTGCAAGGGCATCAAACTAGTAATTTTCATAAAATACCAAGTTCTTGAATTTATATATAAATATAAAATTTCTTCTAATAGGAAAGGTAAAAAATTCTTTCATAAAAGGATAATAATATTCTTTCAAACATACGAGGCATGAAAGAAAAAAAAAATACTATATATTAAATCATTTATGATGCTACCATAAAATTATTATAAGTAAAAGATGATGATAGTACCCCGTGAGTGTTTTCAAAATTTCCATTTTCAATAAGCATTGTTTACATTTCTATCTGAAGTTTTCGATTTTTCAAAAATATCACAACAAATGAATTTGTAGTTGTTGAGAATTTGCATTTATTATGAACATTCCATTTTTCGAGTTCAAATTTTGAACTACAAATTTGTGAATCTTGACTCATCAAATTTTAATTTAAAGTTCAAAAATTTTACCATGAACTTTAGCCCCGGTTTGTCTCTAATTCTTTCGAAACTTTTTCCCTACATACTCATTGTCAATCACATATTCACATAATAAAATATTGTACATGTAAACGAAAAACTTTTCCCTACTTTTTAACCATACATTCTTAAAAGACATCACTATTTAAAACAATGTTTTCTAAAAAAAGACCACCAAACAGGGACTTAGCATAAAACATCCAATTCAGTTCATTCAAATCTAACAAACCTACTCATTTTTGTTTATATTTAAAAGAACTCGAAATCTCTTGGAATTAAACTTCAAATCAAACTCTTAACATACACTTTAAAAATTTATATTGCAATAAAGTACNTTTTCCCTACTTTTTAACCATACATTCTTAAAAGACATCACTATTTAAAACAATGTTTTCTAAAAAAAGACCACCAAACAGGGACTTAGCATAAAACATCCAATTCAGTTCATTCAAATCTAACAAACCTACTCATTTTTGTTTATATTTAAAAGAACTCGAAATCTCTTGGAATTAAACTTCAAATCAAACTCTTAACATACACTTTAAAAATTTATATTGCAATAAAGTACAACTTTTCAATACCCGTAAAGAAAACTAAATGGCGAGTGTATGAAGAAAGTAAAATCGAAGACTCACAATTAAACAAAAAACTCATAGTTAGAGTCGTCTTGACCATCCAAATGTGAAGACTCTTCTTGGCCATACATTCATAGATTAGTTTGAGCAAATACAGAATTTTGTGGATGACCTGAAAATGATGTATTGACATACAACAAATTCCAGCTAATGCAGATAATCAGGCCAGGCCCAGAAATGAACGTGAGTGGTACATCAGTAGAGTACACGTAAATAAATATTGCATGCAAAACATAATTTGGAACCACTTTCGTGGGTCAAACTTACTTGGAGCAATTTCACGTCTTGAAAATATTATTTGGGTTGTGCATAAGCACCAATTCCTATTCAGGAAAAGTAGAAAAAAAAGACCGAACAAATACAATTTGCGCGGTTCAACACATTGCCTACTTCTATGGACTGAAACAAGAGCCACCAAGAAAACGCAAGTAAAGTGAATAAAAAATAAGTACACGACATCAAACTAAGCCCCTGTTTGATGACGATTATAAAGAAGAATTTGAGAAAATAATGTTTTGAATATTGATTTTTTTTAGATTGTGTAGTTAAAAAGTAGGGGAAAATTTTAAGTTTACATGTTGAATATTTTATTGTGTGAATGTGTGGTTGAAAATGTGTACGAGAAATAAAGAATTTTGTTTTAATGAGAGTAAAACACGGGCTGAGACTTATTCCAAATAACACAGGAGTACACACTACAGAATACTCAAATACGTATACTAAAGTGAGACTATAAAGATTCTTAAGATTGGGGTGAAGCAAAGGAGCTTCTTATTTATAGGAACTCAAAGGGTCTGCATATCACATAATAGACTTTAACAATCCAAAAGTATATTATCACCATGGAAAGAATCTGCTTTCTGATTTCTTTTGCAATTGTACCGATGTCATATAACTTGGCTTTCTTAACCAGACCAATTGCAGGCATAAATGCTGATCAATCTGCTCTTCTTTCTTTAAAGGAGACTATCACTATAGATCCCAAACAAATAACAGTGAACAACTGGTCCATCAATACCTCGGTATGCAGCTGGAATGGAGTCACCTGCAATTCGCGCCACCACAGAGTTGCAGAGTTGAATCTTGCAAACATGGGATTAACAGGCAGCATCCCTCCGCAGTTGGGAAACCTATCCTTTCTAATTTACCTTAATCTCAGTGGCAACCGTTTTCATGGCGAACTTCCAGGAGAGTTAGCTCACTTGCGCAGGTTAAAATTCATGGATTTTAGTGTCAACGATTTTTCTGGGGGGATACCATCAAGTCTTGGTCTATTACCAAATCTTGAACAATTGATTATTGCTAACAACTCTTTTGAAGGAGCCATTCCATCTTCACTCTGTAACCTGTCGAGGCTGGAGATCCTGGTTATGGACATCAATTCTCTACAAGAACAGATTCCATTGGATATTGGTAATCTTGGTAGCCTAAAGATTTTGAGCATGAACAGAAACCGAATTTCTGGTTTTTTACCAAGATCAATATCTCAGATCTCTTCACTGGAAGTTATGGATCTTACGAAAAACTTCTTGTCTGGCAATATTCCAGAAGACATGTGCCATAATGTAACGAAACTCAGATTTCTGTTACTCGCATATAACAGCCTAAATGGCTCAATTCCATTGGATATATCAGAATGCACAGAACTTCAATGGTTGGCCCTGGAAAGTAACAGCTTAACAGGACTCATTCCAAGAGAAATAGGGAATCTGACTATGCTTAAGGTGTTATATCTTGACAAAAACATTTTAGAAGGTATGGTTAAAACTGTTGAACCACTACAGAAAAAAATTGAGCATTTGATTGATATTTCCGAAATGTGTTTTTTAATATAAAATTTACATATTTTCACTACTTAAAGCAGTCATTATCGTTTCCAACTGAAATAAGATTGTTTCGGGATACAAAGAATTGTATATTGGATTGTATTAAGGTTGTTATTAACCATTTGTAGGCACTAATGAACAAAATAATGTCGCAGGCTTTATACCCCAGGAGCTTGGATATCTTCATGGATTGGAAGAACTAAATTTGGCATTTAATAACTTGAGGGGCTCTATTCCAGACAGCCTCTTCAACATCTCGAGATTAAGAAGTTTAGATCTCGCCAATAATTCCCTTTCAGGCTCTCTTCCATCAAGTATTGGCAATAACATGCCTAATCTTGAAATGCTCTATCTTGACCTAAATAACCTCACAGGAGTTATCCCTGACTCTATCTCAAATTCTTCGAAACTAATGCTCCTAGAACTTGCTGCTAATCAGTTTACTGGTCCAATTCCCGATAGTCTTGGTAACCTAAGATTCCTCCAAATTCTCTCCCTCAGTGTGAACAATATGGAAGCTGATGAAGAGCTGAGCTTCATCACTTCCTTGACCAGATGTAGATATCTAAGAGAAGTTACTCTTGGTCTCAATCCTCTTAATGGTATCCTTCCTGCTTCCATTGGCAACATCTCTAATCTTGGTACCTTTGCAGCAGAATTTTGTGGACTTACGGGCGATATACCAAAACAGATAGGTAATTTGAGCAAATTGATCACACTAAGTTTATCTCACAATGATTTGACTGGATCTATTCCAGTTGAATTGAATGGTTTACAGCGGCTGCAGGGATTATATTGTCAGTTCAACAACATAGGAGGAATAATTCCAACGAGTATTTGTCATTTGCCTAACTTGTTTGCATTGTCCTTGGTGGGTAATCAAATTCTTGGAGCATTGCCTGAATGCTTAGGCAATGTTACTTCTCTAAGACATCTTTTTCTTGGTTCCAACAAATTAACATCTAGCATACCTGAAAACCTTTGGAATCTTAAAGATATCCTGTATTTCAATCTGAGCTCAAATCTCCTGAATGGATCCGTACCACCTGAAGTTGCAAGATTACAGACTGTAATTCAATTAGATCTATCGCAGAATCAGTTCTCAGGCTATATTCCAAGTACAATAACTGAGATGCCAAACTTGATCAATCTGTCCTTGGCTGATAATAAATTTGAAGGAAATATTCCGGACTCAATGGGGAAATTGATTAGTTTAGAAGTTCTGGATCTATCCAACAACAGTCTCATTGGCATGATCCCAAAGTCACTCAAGGCCCTTCAACATCTAAGGTATTTCAACGTATCGTTCAACAAATTAAGCGGAGAAATTCCAAGTGGAGGACCCTTCGAGAATTTCACTTACCTTTCTTTTATGTCAAATGAAGCCATTTGTGGTAAACCTCAATTCCATGTCCCACCTTGTCGAGGTAGTTCTTTCCACAGATCAATGAATAAGAAAGTGGTGTTGGCTGTACTTATTTCAATAACAACTGCATTGGCAGCAGTCACCTTGGTCATCATACTTCTGTGGTTAAGATACCGAAGAAGACAGGTTCAAGGTCAAGCTGATTCAATACCTGATAAAATGCTTCAAAGAATTACATTCTATCAGCTTCAACAAGCAACTGATGGGTTTAACGATAGAAACTTGCTTGGCAGAGGAAGTTTTGGATCAGTTTTCAAGGGGTCATTTACTGATGGGACAATTGTTGCCATAAAAGTGTTTCATTTGCAATTGGAAGGTGCATTCAAGAGTTTCGAAATAGAGTGTGAAGTGTTAAGAAACCTTCGTCACCGGAATCTCACCAAAGTTATCAGCAGCTGCTCCAATCTTGATTTTAAGGCCTTAGTCCTTGAGTACATGCCTAATGGGAGCCTAGAAGAGTGGTTGCACTCTGATGGTCATTCCTTGGATATTATTCAGAGATTGAACATTATGACAGATGTAGCACATGCAATTGGGTATCTCCACCACGGTTACTCAACCCCGGTGGTTCACTGTGACTTGAAGCCTAGCAATGTCTTGCTAGATCACAATCTGGTTGGACACGTGAGCGATTTTGGCATTGCGAAACTGTTAGGTGTGGAAGAAACTATTAGGCATACCACGACCCTAGCTACATTTGGTTATATGGCACCAGGTGAGTCTTGTGGCTTTCATTATGCTTCAAATATTATATTCTCCTGAAAAATAGTTAAATAATCCTTTTGAAGTGAATAACTATATTACATGACATAATATTTTGCAGAATATGGAGCGGAAGGAATAGTTACAACAAGATGTGATGTTTATAGTTATGGCATTATGTTGATGGAAACTTTTACAAGTAGGCGGCCCACAGATGAGATGTTTTCAGAAGGCTCAAGCCTGAGGAATTGGGTTACTAATTCAGTTCCACATGCCATAGATCAGGTTGTAGATACCAACTTACTAAGTGCAAAGGAAAAACACATAAGTGAAAAGATAGAGTGTATATCATCCATTATGAACATGGCTGTAAATTGTTCGGCAGAATCTCCTGAAAACAGGCCAAGCATGAAAGATGTCGTCTCATCACTGGAGAAGATTAAAGTCCAGCTCCTTAAATATTGAGGTAACCGAAGATATCATGGTAAGTATTAATCTCTCACTTTCCATTTTAGTTTTTTTTATCTCTACACTAGGTGGAAGTTCAAAGTCCGCAGGTGAAGGAGCCAAATATTTCCATTCAATGCTAAATATTCTGCAATTCATCAGATGACAGATTTTATACAATCTTTGTTAGATCATATTCTTATGTTACTAGAAACTTTCCACATGACAGAACATTTCCGCTTGTAGAAGTTGAATCTTTTGTCTGAATTACTCCAAGCTCAGACATGGCAAGTTCAGTTTCCTGGAGCAAGAAGGAAAAAGGAGCATATGTTGCAGAAATCATTTTCCACAAGGACAANACATTTTTTATTATTTGTCGCAAATTCTCACATTACACGACAACTTTTTATGTCGCTAAAGGTTTTTTGTTACTTATTTTTCTTATTACAAACTTCGCGACAAACTCAAAAAATGTGTCGTGTTAAATCACTTATTGCAACAACTTTTTGTATGTCGCGAAATCACAGTTTTGTTGTAGTGATAGTGTCGTCTTGACCATCCAAATGTGAAGACTCTTCTTGGCCATACATTCATAGATTAGTTTGAGCAAATACAGAATTTTGTGGATGTACTGAAAATGATGCATTGACAAACAAATTCCAGCTAATGCAGATAATCAGGCCAGGCCCAGAATTGAACGTGAGTGGTACATCACCGTAGAGTACACGTAAATAAATATTGAATGCAAAACATAATTTGGAACCACTTTCGTGGGTCAAACTTGGAGCAATTTCACGTCTTGAAAATATTATTTGGGTTGTGCATAAGCACCGATTCCTATTCAGGAAAAGTAGAAAAAAGAGACCGAACAAATACAATTTACGCGGTTCAACACATTGCCTACTTCTATGGACTGAAACAAGAGCCACCAAGAAAACGCAAGTAAAGTGAATAAAAAATGAGTACACGACATCAAACTGAGCCCCGGTTTGATGACCATTATAAAGAAAAATTTGAGAAAATAATGTTTTGAATATTGATTTTTTTTTAGATTGTGTTGTTAAAAAATAGGGAAAAATTTTAAGTTTACATGCTGAATATTTTATTGTTTGAATGTGATTGAAAATGTGTACGAGAAATAAAGAATTTTGTTTTAATGAGAGTAAAACACGGGCTGAGACTTATTCCAAATAACACAAGAGTACACACTACAGAATACTCAAATTATCCACAAAATACGTATACTAAAGTAAGACTACAAAGACTCTTAAGATTGGGGTGAAACAAAGGAGCTTCTTATTTATAGGAACTCAAAGGGTCTGCATATCACATAATAGACTTTAACAATCCAAAAGTATATTATCACCATGGAAAGAATCTGCTTTCTGATTTCTTTTGCAATTGTACTGATGTCATATAACTTGGCTTTCTTAACCAGACCAATTGCAGGCATAAATGCTGATCAATCTGCTCTTCTTTCTTTAAAGGAGACTATCACTATAGATCCCAAACAAATAACAGTGAAAAACTGGTCCATCAATGCCTCGGTATGCAGTTGGATTGGAGTCACCTGCAATTCGCCCCACCACAGAGTTGCAGAGTTGAATCTTACAAACATGGGATTAACAGGCAGCATCCCTCCGCAGTTGGGAAACCTATCCTTTCTAATTTACCTTAATCTTAGTGGCAACCGTTTTCATGGCGAACTTCCAGGAGAGTTAGCTCACTTGCGCAGGTTAAAATTCATGGATTTTAGTGTGAACGATTTTTCTGGGGGGATACCATCAAGTCTTGGTCTATTACCAAATCTTGAACAGTTGATTATTGCTAACAACTCTTTTGAAGGAGCCATTCCATCTTCACTCTGTAACCTGTCGAGGCTGGAGATCCTGAACATGGACTTCAATTCTCTACATGAACAGATTCCATTAGATATTGGTAATCTTGGTAGCCTAAAAATTTTGAGCATGAAAAGCAACCGAATTTCTGGTTTTTTACCAAGATCAATATCGCAAATCTCATCACTGGAAATTATGGATCTTATGAAAAACTTCTTGTCCGGCAATATTCCAGAAGACATGTGCCATAATGTAACGAAACTCAGATTTCTGTTACTCGCATCTAACAGCCTAAATGGCCCAATTCCATTGGATATATCAAAATGCACAGAACTTCAAGTGTTGGCCCTGCAAAGTAACAACTTAAGAGGACTCATTCCAAGAGAAATAGGGAATCTGACTATGCTTAAGGTGTTATATCTTGACAAAAACATTTTAGAAGGTATGGTTAAAACTTTTGAACCACTACAGAAAAAAAATGAGCATTTGATTGATATTTCCGAAATGTGTTTTTTAATATAAAATTTACATATTTTCACTACTTAAAGCAGTCATTATCGTTTCCAACTGAAATAAGATTGTTTCGGGATACAAAGAATTGTATATTGGATTGTATTAAGGTTGTTATTAACCATTTGTAGGCACTAATGAACAAAATAATGTCGCAGGCTTTATACCCCAGGAGCTTGGATATCTTCAAGGATTGGAAGAACTAAATTTGGCATTTAATAACTTGAGGGGCTCTATTCCAGACAGCCTCTTCAACATCTCGAGATTAAGAAGTTTAGATCTCGACAGTAATTCCCTTTCAGGCTCTCTTCCATCAAGTATTGGCAATAACATGCCTAATCTTGAAATGCTCTATCTTGACCTAAATAACCTCACAGGAGTTATCCCTGACTCTATCTCAAATTCTTCGAAACTAATGCTCCTAGAACTTGCTGCTAATCAGTTTACTGGTCCAATTCCCGATAGTCTTGGTAACCTAAGATTCCTCCAAATTCTCTCCCTCAGTGTGAACAATATGGAAGCTGATGAAGAGCTGAGCTTCATCACTTCCTTGACCAGATGTAGATATCTAAGAGAAGTTACTCTTGGTCTCAATCCTCTTAATGGTATCCTTCCTGCTTCCATTGGCAACATCTCTAATCTTGGTACCTTTGCAGCAGAATTTTGTGGACTTACGGGCGATATACCAAAACAGATAGGTAATTTGAGCAAATTGATCACACTAAGTTTATCTCACAATGATTTGACTGGATCTATTCCAGTTGAATTGAATGGTTTACAGCGGCTGCAGGGATTATATTGTCAGTTCAACAACATAGGAGGAATAATTCCAACGAGTATTTGTCATTTGCCTAACTTGTTTGCATTGTCCTTGTGGGGTAATCAAATTCTTGGAGCATTGCCTGAATGCTTAGGCAATGTTACTTCTCTAAGACATCTTTTTCTTGGTTCCAACAAATTAACATCTAGCATACCTGAAAACCTTTGGAATCTTAAAGATATCCTGTATTTCAATCTGAGCTCAAATCTCCTGAATGGATCCGTACCACCTGAAGTTGCAAGATTACAGACTGTAATTCAATTAGATCTATCGCAGAATCAGTTCTCAGGCTATATTCCAAGTACAATAACTGAGATGCCAAACTTGATCAATCTGTCCTTGGCTGATAATAAATTTGAAGGAAATATTCCGGACTCAATGGGGAAATTGATTAGTTTAGAAGTTCTGGATCTATCCAACAACAGTCTCATTGGCATGATCCCAAAGTCACTCAAGGCCCTTCAACATCTAAGGTATTTCAACGTATCGTTCAACAAATTAAGCGGAGAAATTCCAAGTGGAGGACCCTTCGAGAATTTCACTTACCTTTCTTTTATGTCAAATGAAGCCATTTGTGGTAAACCTCAATTCCATGTCCCACCTTGTCGAGGTAGTTCTTTCCACAGATCAATGAATAAGAAAGTGGTGTTGGCTGTACTTATTTCAATAACAACTGCATTGGCAGCAGTCACCTTGGTCATCATACTTCTGTGGTTAAGATACCGAAGAAGACAGGTTCAAGGTCAAGCTGATTCAATACCTGATGAAATGCTTCAAAGAATTACATTCTATCAGCTTCAACAAGCAACTGATGGGTTTAACGATAGAAACTTGCTTGGCAGAGGAAGTTTTGGATCAGTTTTCAAGGGGTCATTTACTGATGGGACAATTGTTGCCATAAAAGTGTTTCATTTGCAATTGGAAGGTGCATTCAAGAGTTTCGAAATAGAGTGTGAAGTGTTAAGAAACCTTCGTCACCGGAATCTCACCAAAGTTATCAGCAGCTGCTCCAATCTTGATTTTAAGGCCTTAGTCCTTGAGTACATGCCTAATGGGAGCCTAGAAGAGTGGTTGCACTCTGATGGTCATTCCTTGGATATTATTCAGAGATTGAACATTATGACAGATGTAGCACATGCAATTGGGTATCTCCACCACGGTTACTCAACCCCGGTGGTTCACTGTGACTTGAAGCCTAGCAATGTCTTGCTAGATCACAATCTGGTTGGACACGTGAGCGATTTTGGCATTGCGAAACTGTTAGGTGTGGAAGAAACTATTAGGCATACCACGACCCTAGCTACATTTGGTTATATGGCACCAGGTGAGTCTTGTGGCTTTCATTATGCTTCAAATATTATATTCTCCTGAAAAATAGTTAAATAATCCTTTTGAAGTGAATAACTATATTACATGACATAATATTTTGCAGAATATGGAGCGGAAGGAATAGTTACAACAAGATGTGATGTTTATAGTTATGGCATTATGTTGATGGAAACTTTTACAAGTAGGCGGCCCACAGATGAGATGTTTTCAGAAGGTTCAAGCCTGAGGAATTGGGTTACTAATTCAGTTCCACATGCCATAGATCAGGTTGTAGATACCAACTTACTAAGTGCAAAGGAAAAACACATAAGTGAAAAGATAGAGTGTATATCATCCATTATGAACATGGCTGTAAATTGTTCGGCAGAATCTCCTGAAAACAGGCCAAGCATGAAAGATGTCGTCTCATCACTGGAGAAGATTAAAGTCCAGCTCCTTAAATATTGAGGTAACCGAAGATATCATGGTAAGTATTAATCTCTCACTTTCCATTTTAGTTTTTTTTATCTCTACACTAGGTGGAAGTTCAAAGTCCGCAGGTGAAGGAGCCAAATATTTCCATTCAATGCTAAATATTCTGCAATTCATCAGATGACAGATTTTATACAATCTTTGTTAGATCATATTCTTATGTTACTAGAAACTTTCCACATGACAGAACATTTCCGCTTGTAGAAGTTGAATCTTTTGTCTGAATTACTCCAAGCTCAGACATGGCAAGTTCAGTTTCCTGGAGCAAGAAGGAAAAAGGAGCATATGTTGCAGAAATCATTTTCCACAAGGACAAGCAATTAGAGAATTGGCTGAACAAATGAACGCCATGCTGTTTCGTTAGGATATTTCGGTTTTAGATTTAATCTTAGACAATTATTGTGTAAAAGTAAGTAATTAATCCATATTGATTAGTCTAATTAATCATATGATCTGTATCCAAGAATAACATAGATCATTTCTTAATGCGTCAAGAGAATGCTACGAATGCAACAACAATCCCTACCTACCCCAGTCCATCCCTTCACCAGGATAATGTAAGTATTTGAGCAGTGTAACACTGTTTGCAGTTCACTTAAGAAACTGAATCAGCCTAATCTAAGATTTTGTTGGCCTATTTCAGAATGTCGGCCTTTTCAAAAAAAAAAAAAAACCANTTATGGGAAGCAATTGACCTGAGGATTTTAACTTTTAAGAGAGAATTTAGCGCTTCTCTGTGCACCATTTTTGCACAAAAAATGGATTTTCCAACCAGATCAAGTGGTCCACTATCTTAATGGATCCCTACTTTCAAAATACATATTTATGTGTGCCTTCCATTTATACCTGTTGACACCCTAAAATGTAGCCCAAGATTAAAGGCCAAGATGAGAAGTCCAATTGGGGAGTCCAAGATAAAGGCCTAGTACGAATCAATTTAAAGGCCCAAGATGGGAAGCCCAATTGGGGAGTCCAAGATAAAGGCCTAGCAAGAATCAGTGATTAAGGTAATAGAA
>CAIGRF010191267.1:0-17552 GCA_903798235.1 Fraxinus ornus | reverse complement strand
CAATTTATTTTTAATTTTTATTTAAAAAGAATGGTATATAAGGCATTTTACCTTGAAAAATAGTGAAAAGGACATTCAGCGCAAGAAAACGTAGAAATAAGGGCGAAATTGCAAAAAAAAATGAAACGTTTGGACGTTTTGCACACTAACTGTCAAACGTATGGACGTTTTGTGCTAATAAGCCTATTGCGAAAAAGTAAACGTTGTCGTAGGTCTTTACGGCAATGTTTAAAAAACGTTGGCAACGTTGCCGTAGAGCTATGTCTTTTTGGCAACGTTTTTTTGCTTTTGGCAAACTTTAAAAAACGTTGTCTATTTTTTTACTCTACGACAACATCTCGATTTGCAACACACGTTCAAATGTTGTAAAAGGTCTACGACAACATTTTTTGAACGTTGCCGTAGGCTGTTTTTGGCAGGAGAATTTCTATGCACTGTTCCTAACAATTTATTAAAACCAAGAAAACATTGAAAATTGTGAAATTGCAATATTGTGATAAGATCAAAAGTTAATGACATGTTTTAATAAGTAAATTCCTTTTAAGTTAAAAATTAACTTATCTAGTAATGTAACTTGTTATACATATATATGGACAATTTATTTTTTCATGCTTCTTAAGTAAAAACAATTATTTTTAACTCTTTCATTGTTATCATAATAAGTAATATACTTTATAAGTTAGAAAAAATATTTATTTTAAAACTTGCTTTTATTTACTTAAATGTAAATAAATTTTACTTATTTCAATCTATCCACTTTTGTTTTCTTATTCATTACATCCCTTACAATGAATGAATAATTCGGTCTAAACATATCTTTTACTTTAACTCTCTGTGACTAAGAGAAGATAAGCTACTCAAATGAATTTATCAGAATAAAACATTGAGCCAAATATCGTATAGAACAAATGTAATTCTTATTCAATGTAACACATTCTGTCAAACACTTCTAAAGTTATTAATCTAAATGCCTGGCACGTTTTCTTGGAGAGGAAATTAAAGATGTCTTACAATCAATGTTTTAAAAGGCGTAATACGTGGCGATGTTTGGAGGTCAAGCTAGCGTAAAAAAAACGTAAAATAATGTTTTCTTATTTTAATATTATTTTAATTTTTAATTAATCAAAAAATCATTTAATAATTATAAATAATACCTATCAAACATCTAAAATAGATTTATAGAAGCTTTATATATTTTTTCAAAAGTTTCCGACAAAAAGATAAGTTTCAAATGTAAATCAACATTTAACTTACAACTTTAAAGAATTGTAAAAAGAATTTGAAAAAAGAAATAATAATAATAATAATAATACGCGCCTAGGCACACATAATCGCTAGTAAACACGTACTAGTGGTCAACGGCAATAGTTGACCGCTAAATAAGACGCCAGCCATTTGGCTTGACGTTTCCGTCACATATCATTTTGATGACGTTTAGACGCACCTTTTAAAACACTGCTTACAATATATAGCTTTTTGAGGTCCCAATGGGAGACATAAGACAAATTTTGAGTGCAAGAAACAAATGTTGAAATGCCAAACATAAATGCATCTACCGAATGGTTGTACATTTGATTATTTTGTGACAACCAACTGTTTTGTTGTCACATATAGTTATTATATTAAATCCAACCATAGAGACAAATGATAAATGTTGTCTGACTTCACTCTTTAATATATATGCCCAACTTACTGCACACCACCCCTCCAAAAAGGTAATAAAAAAATACCTACCAATATATGATAACGAAAACACAAATACATTTAATGCATTTTCCTAAGTACAATTTTTTTAATAAATGGGTGACTTTGGACTTGAACTTGGGATAAAATTTGCTTTAATATCTTAATAATTTTTTTTTTGAGAAGGAAAACTTATTTTGTTACCTCACATAAAAATTGAAAAGACTTCACTTTTGAGGGCATCCAAAAGAAGTGTACACTAGTACAGTTTGGAGTACACTAGTACATGATCAAATACGATTTAGATAAAAAAATTCAATTTTTTTTAACTAATAACTTGAATTTTTAAATAAAAATAATTAAATTAATATCTAAGCATAATAGGTATAGAGCTCAAATCTCGTCATTACCCATTTAAAAAGTAGTGTATAATGTTAGAGTTCAGAATAAAAGCTTGTTCCCTACAAGTTAAACCTGTAGTTCGAATGATCAATACCCATTACCTCTATTTGGTATAGATTAAAATCAATTTTTTAGTAAATTTTGATAAAAATTGATTGAGAATTCGCAATTTCATCATGTTTTGAAGTGTTTATCGAGATATTGATTCAAGTTTTGAATTTTGATCTCATTATCTTTCCCTATCACCATTTCATCAACATAAACAAGCATGACAATAAAAGAGGTGCTCGTCTTTTTGAAGAATAATGAATAGTCTGCTTTGGATGGTGTGAACACAATTTTGGTGATGACCGAAGTGTAACTTGTAACTCCATTGCCTTGAAACTTGTTTCAAGCCATAGAGGAACTTTTTCAGCTTGTACACACAATTCTCGCCTCTATACCATATCCCGGCAGTAATGACATGTAAGAGCTCTGTTACATTTAGAAAGTGTAATTGTTTTCTATCAACAATGGAGTTTTGTTGAAGGGTATAGATTCCTTGATCGAATCTTATTCCATTAATTTACATTGAAATTGATTTTCAACCAAAGTTGAATAAAATCTCTATGATCTGCCTTATTTGGCTTTTAGAACACATTAGATAAATCCATGTCATTCAATTATGGTCATCAACAATTGTAAGAAAGTAATTAGCACTACTGAGTAAACTAACAGAGAAAGTGCCCCAAATATCCTTGAGTATTAGATCAAAAGGCGCATCAACAATTTTTTTACTCTTTGTAAAAGACAAACAGGTATGTTTGGCCACGTGACAAGTTTAACATTGATGCTTGATGACAAAAAGATGAATATTAGGCTATATACTATTCAACGAGCTGAGGCATTGATCGGAGGGGTGTCCTAAACGTAAATGCCACAATTATGGTGTCAAAATAGATGAAGAGTTGTCCACATGCTGGTGAGATGGAAGCTTGTCCCTGAGCTGATTCTTCTCCAAAAAAATAGAGCCTTTGTTTTTCTCTATCAATTCCAATCATCCTTCAACTATTCTGTTCTTGAATAAAACATTATTTAGCCAAGAAAAAGAAATAAGTGTTTAGATCTCCACTATTCTGACTTGTAGAGATAAAGTTGTAATGGAAGTCAGGTATGTATAGAACATTTTTTAGAGTAAAATCAGGTAACATAATAACAATCCCTTTATGTGAAACTGGTACCATAATGCCATTAGGCAAGTTGATCAAGACATTTTGCAGAGACTTTCTCTGTATAAGTAGGTCAAATGATCATGTGATGTGATCAGCTGCCACAGTATCGAGAATCCATGTTGTTGGTCCCAAATTTTCAAATTCAACAACTCAATGCTTTAGAGCATAACACAAACAAAAAATAAAAGAACAAGAAGAGTTTTTCAGCCAAAGGGCCCAGAGGTTCGACGACCGCTATCTAACGCAAAATCCCACGTTGAGCATGCGTTGGGATTAAGCTCAAATCCACTAGCACTGTCAAAAATAGGCAATGTTTCAATTACAAGAACACAGTCCCTCACAACTTACAAAATCTTCCCAAGGAAGTAATCTCACATAGAGACACTAATTTTTCTCCCTTACAATAACACTCAGTATGTACAGAAGAAAAACACTCAAAGATTATACAAAGAAGATGAAAAACTAGAGAGAAATCTGCTGGGTTTCCAAGAATGAAACCTTAAAGTCATGAGCCAGCATTTATATGAAACAAGGCCAATTATGTAATCCAACGGTACATATTCAGCCACATGTCAGTCATCCATTAAACGTGTCTTTTCCAATTTCCAGATTCTTCTACTTACTGGATCAACATTTGGGCCAACAAATTGGGACATATTAACATCCAACTGGCAGCACATAGGCAGACATTTTGGGCCTCACAAAATTCAGCAACCCAACTTCTACATTCTCTACCTTTGATGTATTTTGTGACTGTACTTAAGTGGGTTTGGACTTAATCACTTAGCTTCATGCTCTCTTATTACCTGGTCAAAGAAAAAAATTAGCAAACTTCAAGATTCAATAATCTCAAAGAATCAATGAATTTATTAAGTGGTATTACCTTTGTACCTGCATCAGCAGGATTTACCATAGTATGGATTTTGATCAAACTAATATAACCTCTGTCAATTATATCTCTAATAAAATCAAATTTAACATCTATATGCTTAGATCTATAATGAAAAATTAGATTTTTGCTTAAGAAAATGGCACTTTGATTGTCTGAGCAAAGTTCCACCTGATTTCCCATAAATCCCAATTCATTTAATAAGCATTTTAACCATAGACCTTCTTTGACTGCTTTAGTTGCATCTATATATTCAGTTGAAGATAAAGCAACTTGTTTGTGAAGTTGAGGCTTCCAGCTAATGCATATATCATTTATCATACAGAAATATACAGTTGTAGATTTCCTATTGTCTAAATTTCCAGCAAAATCATAATTAACATAGCCTTTCAATTTAAGACCATCTTTACCAATTTTGAACATGTCCTTATTGATTTGTACCTTTCAAATATTTGATTAGATTTTTCACAGCTTCCCAATGAAGCTCACCTTGATTACTCATGAATCTACTTAACACACTTACAACATAAGTAATATCAGTTCTAGAGCACACAATGACGTACGTGATAAATCCAAAAGCATTAGCATATGATAAATTTGTCGTTCTTTTAAATTCATATTCAGTTTTAGGTGATCGATCAACAAATAATTTCACACAAACAGACAAAGGCAAACTAACAGGCTTAACATCATGAAGGAAAAATCTTTAACCACCTTTTCAATATAAGATTTTTGTGTTAAAAATAGTTTTCCATTAATTTTGTCCATTTTTTATTTCCATACCTAAAATTTTCTAGCAAGTCTTAAATCCTTCATTTCAAATTTAGACTTCAACTTTTCTTTTATACAATTGAGAGCAACATAATTATGACCAGCAAGTAACATGTTATCAACATATAAAAGAAGATAGAAAAATTCAAATTCTCCATCCTTTTTGAAATAAAAATAGGGAGAATATTTAGATTTCTTGAACTCCAGACCCTATATAAAATAGCCAAATCTTTTATACCATTGCATTGGGCCATGTTTTACTCCATACAGAGATTTATTCAGAATACACACCAAGTTCTCCTTTTTCTTTACTTCAAAACCTTTGGGTTGAGGCATATATATATGGTTTCATCTAAAGAATCATCTAAAGAACCATATAAGAAGGCAGTTTTTACATCAAGTTGTTCTAACTCTAAATCAAATTGAGTTACAATGGTTAGCAGTACTCTAATGATGTGTATTTCACAACGGGTGAAAAGATTTCAGTATAGTCTATTCACTCTCTGTATAAAACCTTTTACTAAAAATTTTGCCTTATATATTTTATGATTTGACTTTAACTCACCTTTCTTAATTTTGAAAACCCACTTGCAATCTATCAATTTGCAATCTTTAGGTTTTTCAACTAAATCCCAGGTTTTATTCTTGTGTAAGGAATCCATTTCATCTTTTATAGCTACAATCCACTTAGAAGATTCTTTACAGGATACAGCTTCTTCAAAAGAAGTTGGTTCTATATCAGTGGGATCATATTCAACCTGAACAGATACAAAATCTGCAAATTGAATTCCAGAAGGAAGCCTTGTTTGTCTCTTCTCTCTATCCCTAGCAAGCTGATAACCCTGTAGATCATGTGTAGGATTCAAGTCCTTATTATCATCTAGATTTTCGTCATAAAAAATGATCTATGGCTCCAACTCAAACTGAGTCTGATCATGAATATTTTGCTCATCAAGATTAATCCGAGTAGTAATGAAATTATTATCAATTATTTTTTCTCCAATTTTGTCACCAAGACATAGGAAATCATTTTCATTAAAATCACAGACCTACTTATTATCACTTTATAACCTCTAACATCCCTTAATCATAGTCTATAACCTTTAACTCCTTATCCATATCCTAATAAAACACACTTCAAGGATCTTGGGTCTAATTTGGAGTCAATATGATGTGCATAAGCTCCACATCCAAAAGTTCTGAAATAGGAATAATCAGGCATTGATCCTGACCAAACATGTTCAAGAACTTTGTTATTGAGAGAGCTGGAGGGGCATTTATTTGTCATATTGCAGGCAGTTTTAACTGTATCTTCCCAAAATATCTTTGGCAATCCTGAACTAATCAGCATACATTTTGTCCTTTCAAGAATGGTTATGTTCATTCTTTCAGCAATTCCATTTTGCTTAGGAGTGTAGGTCACAGTTCTATGCTTTAAAATTCCATGTTTGTTGTAATATTGATCAAATTCTGTATTACAGAACTCAAGTCCAGTATCAATTCTTAAAATCTTAATCTTTTTGCCAGTTTGATTTTCAATTAGCATATTCCTCTATCTAAACATTGTAAACGTATCAGATTTAGATTTTAATAACAAAATTCAAACCTTTCTTGAGTAATCATCTATTGTAAGAACATATTATCTATATAACCAGATACATTGGTATAGGAGCTAGCCCCCATATGTCACTATGTATATACTCAAGTAATGATCAGAACCCAGTTTTGATCAGACCTTTCAATTGAAGACAGCAATCTGAATCCAGAACCCAGTTCTGATCAGACTTTTCAATTGAAGATACATAGGCTACTCCAGCATTAGCCACTGATTCTTTATAAGAATCATCAATGGCTAAAGAGACATCCTCAAGATTAGCCTTTTTAAAAACAGTCTTTGATAAAATGACATGATTTTCCACAGTAATAACACGTTTTACCCTTTGCTTTCCTTTTATTGGTCTTCTTATCTTTTCCTTTGTTATTACCCTATTTCTTATTAACAAATTTCTTATCCTTATTATATTGGATTGACTAAAATTACTCACACCCTTGACTTAAGGTTTTTGATTGGATGAAATATTCTCAACATGAAAGACCTCTTTATGTTCATATTTCAATTCCCGTTCTCTGTTTAAAGGAGAACTTTGAATTATATCAACGGTCAAGTCACTTCTCCCATATTATAAGGCATTTCTTACATCATTACATTTATTTCCTAGTGCATTAAGTAGACCAACCACTTTTTGTACATCAAATCTTTTCACCACAGTTTATTAGATCCTGAAGATCACGTTTTCACACCAGCCTAGCTAAACAGCTTAATGATGGAATGAAGAGGGACAATTTCCCTCTCCTCCCATTGTGATAGGGACTTCGACAACCCTTTCATCAAGGTGATCATATTAAATGTGTCCATGTTTTCTTATAAATCATTACTAGGATCAAACTTAAAACTAAAATATTGTCTACAAAGAAAATACTTATTTGGTAGAGTCTTAGTGAGATACTGTTTTTTTAAAGCAGTCCACAATTCTATAGCAATTTTAGTTTTCTTTACTTTCCTAATAATCAGATAAGTAAAGAAGCATAATATTCCAGGCTAATTCATGCTGCTCAGTTATATTATCAATAGATAAATTTTTTGGCTAAGATTCATCAATAGCCTTAGCACATTTCAACTGCAGCATAAGGGCTCTGATTTTTTAGCGCCAGAGACTAAAGTCTCATTTGCCATCCCAAATTTAAACATCTACTTTAGAAGTCATGCTTTGCAATAGTATAGTAATTGTAATTAGATAAGATATAAGAATATATCAAACATAGTAATTCCAAATAAACCAATTACAAGATAAAGAATGTAATCCAAATATAGGTAGGAAATATTCATAGCCAGGTATACTTACACTCAATTAGCAATAAATGGAGAAGATTTAATGCAAATAATTTCAAATTATTCACAAAGTTCACAATATATAGCAGTTCAAAAACAAGTATATGAATTTAAAGCTAATCAAGATATTATAGCACACATAAAGTAGCAGAATATAATTTTCAAGAACCAGTAAAACGTTTTGAATTTCCTTAACCGAAACCTTAATTCCCTCAAATTCTAGGGTTATCTCAGGGACCCTTAGACAAAGGTAAATTTAGGAGGTTTTTGGAGATCTTTTTTTTTTTAAAAAAAAAAACTTTAATCGGTTCTTTTAAAAGGAATGGTTAAGTATTCGTTACAAGAACTGCGAACATTAAAGAAATACTCAAAAAAATCCAAGAATCAACTCCAGGTTCAGATCAAAGGGAGTTTTTCAAAAATATTAATAGGGCGTCTCAAAATTGACATTTGCTCTAAAGAAGAAGAGTTTGTGAAACACAGATCGAGATGTTTTTGAAAAAAAAAATGAAAATTGATTAAAAAAAAGGTTTGGCAGCCGCTATCTAACGCTTAATCTCCCGTTGAACATATGTTAGAATTAAGCTCAAACCCACTAGCACCGCCAAAAATAGGCAAAGTTTCGATAACAAAAACACATAGTTCTTAGATCCCTCACAACTTACAAAATCTTCCAAAGAAAGTAATCTCCCAAATAGAGACACTAATTTTTCTCCCTTACAATAACACACAGTATGTACAAAAGAAAAACACTCAAAGATTATATAGAGAAGATGAAAAACGAGAGAGAAAGCTAATGGGTTTCCAAGAATGAAACCTTAAAGTCATTAGCCAACACTTATATGAAACAAGGCCAACTATATCATCCAATGATGCATATTCAGCCACATGTCAGTTATCCATTAAACACGCATTTTCAATTAAAAACATATTCAACCAATTTCTAGACTCTTCTACTTACTGGATAACATTTGGGCCGACAAATTGGGCCATAGTAACAATCCAACTAGCAGTAGATAGGCAAACATTTTGATAAAAGTTATACCGTGATTTTCTGAGTTGCTACTGATAGGGTTAAGTTTTGGCTTTGCGAAAGTGCTATGAGATGTCATATCTAACCTGGTGAGATGTTTAGACTTTATACTCTCGAGCCCTCATTTGAGGATACATTGTTGGCCAATTTCTGTTGGGTTCCGCTTCCAAGTTTTGGTTTATACAATTTGTGTTTGAAGTGCATAATAGATTTTCCAATAAGTTTGTACAGTATGGTTTGTTCTCCCACATTCTGTGATGATGCTTTCTCCTTAGAACCCAATCCCTTGTAGTTTCCTTTTGTCTGCTTGGCATTTCTCTTCTAGTACCGAGTCTTGCCACCATTGCTGTAGATTTTGAAACATTTTGGACAAGGTTATTGAGCTCATGATTAGACTCACCTTGTAAAACAAGGTTGAACACATTATCTAATCAGGATAGGGGGTCCTTCATTATAATCCAGTTTCTTATACTGGCGTAAGTGTCGTCTAATCCCATAAGGAATTTCATGATTTGTCTTCTCCTAGCCTTTTGTTCAACATCGAAATAGCACAACTTACTGTTGACCATTTGAAAGGCTCCTCAAACCTCGATATCTCTTCCTATATGAGTTTTAACTTGGAAAAGTAGACACTTGCTGGGTTTTTTTCTTGTTTAGTTGCTGACCCTGTTGTTCAAGCATGAAGATCTTGTTATTACTTGATCTTCCAAATCTTTTCTTGAGCTCACCACACACTTCTGATGTAGAGTCAGAGAACATGATATATCTACCAATCTTAGATGAGAGATTGTTGGTGATCCAAGATAGGATCATGTGGTTGCACCTCTGCTATTCTGAGTATTTGGCACCGATAAAGTGATACATTTGGTGGTGAGGATGTACAAAATTTTATGGCCTTCAGGTCTATAGCTAAGATTGAATCTAATATGGAAAGTGAAATGGTGGAGAATGATGAACAGAGTGAAAAAAAATTGAGGACGATTCTGAGGATGAGACCGATATTCATGAGTCTTATCGTGAGTTATTTGAAGAGAGTCTTAAAATCAAGAATGCCAATAAAGTTGTTCTAGAAAAAGGTTAATGAACTTGAAAGAGAGAGAGAGAGAGAAACAAAAACTCATAGGTGACCTTCAGAACTCTACCAAAAATCTGAATGAATTGAAGTTTGTTAATAAGAACTTAGAAGTCAAAGTTAAATCCTTAACAAATGATCTTGAAAAATCTAACACACGTCTTCATTCATTTATGAGTGGTACGCAGAAACTCGATAATCTGTTAGGGACGAACAAGCCTGTTGAAAATAGGTATGGTCTAGATTACATTCAAAATGGTAACACTATTGTTAGTACATTCAAGACCACATTTGTCCCAACCACCTACAAAGCTTGGAATACTGTTAATCCTGAACTCAAGGATAAGAATGTCTTAGGACCGAGACCTACTAGACAACGTAGGGTCAATCATCCTATAAATCGGCAACAACCTCCGAGTTGGTTTGAACCTAAGTTTATTCTCACATGTCACCATTGTGGTGCGTTGGGACATACAAGACCTAGGTGTCGTAAACTCACAACTAGAAGTAAAAGTCAGGATATCTCTAGTAAGGTTAATGTCCTCGTAAATCAAGTTAGTCATTTAACTGAGATGATGACTCAGTTAACTAGAATCATTTCTACTTCTAAGAAGATTTGGGTTAAAAAGAGTGACCTAGAAGATTGTCAGATTGATCATTCTCTTAAAGGTAAGAGCATCCATGTACCTCTTTGATTAGGTACTTAGGTGAATACATGTGCATTTCAATGAATCCATTCAGTCTTGTATGTATCTCATTTGTTTTTGTTTGTTTTATTAAAGTTATTGATTTAAAGAAAAAGGTTCTTAATTTTACTAGACGTTTCACGGTGTTCTTAAACATAGCATTTGTGAACTCATGCATTCATCAGATTTGTACTGTTTTTTCCATTACTTGGTTAGGTTTTATGTAGAGTACTGAGTATATGTTTCGTCATGTACCATCTACTCAGCACACACCATGATCTTGTGAGTGAGTCTACACAACATATGTGATATTTGGGACTGTCGTCATCTGTTGGTAAGGCGACCTTGAATGTGAATTGACCTTCGTTTAGATGACCTAAGCTCACATATAGTCCCCATATAATAAAGTAAATAAATAAAGGTTGGTTCATCTTATACTCTTTTTCGAAGCCTATTTGACTCGAGTAATTCAGTTCGAGGGGTTTCTCATGACCTGGTACCTATGGTCAACTGACTTGGGTTAACCAGTCTAAAACTCATTACAGAGGTCATTTTAATCACTTAATGGACAAGAGTCTAACATAAAATGTAATATTTGAGAAAAATGACATAAAAAATATATGCTCAAATTTAGGAGGAGAAAAGAAAAATATACGTGTTATTGAGCTCATTATAAGGTCCTAATAATCTTATGGGTTTGATTTTCATTAGTAAGGGAAAATATTTATTTNTTCTCACAAATTTAAAGTTTGGAGTCATATTCACGAGAAAATAGTGGCACTTTACACACGTGAGGCATTTATGCTCTTTACTCCATTTGAACTTGATTTGAGTACGTGGAATTTTTTTTTTTTTTTTGATAATGCATTACTTGTTAATGCATGCATTTTTGTTCATTTGTATGTCGGAGACGTGATTTTAAAAAAAGGGCTATTTTTTGATATTTTCAAAAATTCAGTGCTATTTTTCTTAAAGGTTTTTCGCCAGCTTATCATTGAGCTAAACTTGAGCGATAGAAGCAGATGCTGTCTCGTTTGATTACAGCTCGCCTCTCGCTCGAGTGACAATCCACTCATTTGATTTCCTTTTCTCACACTTTGAAGGCAAAGCTCGAAAACCCTCATTTTTTTTTATTTTCGCATTTTATTTGAGGATTTTGATGGTTCTGCTTCAATCTCATCTATTGCATTTTGTATTTGGACTAATTTCATGAAGTTTCATCTTGCATTTCGCCATTTGAGTGCATATTTCTTGATTTCTACATAGTTCGGCAAGCACGTTGCATTTTTTTTATTGGTTAAGGCTTAGCATTTGGAGGTGATTGGGTTATAAGTTTTTGTTGGTTTGTAGTTGTGATTGTTTATGAATGTGGTTGATTTTTTGGAGGTTTTGGTTGATACTGTGGTTGGACTCATGGGATTAAGCACTCAAGCCATGTTTTCGATAACATTTTTTTATGTCATTTATGTTTAATGTCTTTCAGTCGATTCTCATTCACACATTTGATCATGTTCGAGTTGTTAGTTTAGTTGTGTTGATGTCATTTATAGTGCAGTTGGTGTTGACACCATGAGGTGACGTCACGTCACCAAAGCATACTATCATGACACACGGCATGCCATCACGTTACCTATGTCTAGGCATCACGACATCCTTATGTGCATCCATGCTAGGGCTTGTTGCATATGTATATGTACTATTTGCCTCATTTTGCATACATTCATGCATCTTATGCATATCATTTTTTTGTTTTGTTCTATCGAGGTATTGATGTGTTGGTTTTACACATTTCAGATATTGCCTAAGAGGGCTTGTACTGCCGCTCCAACACCTGGTACCTCCATATCTTACAATTGGACTAGATTTGTCTTTGCGATTACCAAAGACACTTTTGGGTGACAATTTTCCTCGAAGCCCGTCTTATTTGAGCGCGAGGTCATTATGTCTGACCTGTCACCCGACCTCACTGCTATTTTTAAATCCCGAGGTTGGAAGCCGTTGTTGGTAGAGTTGATGTCTCCTCCTAGCCTTCTTGTTCAGGAATTTTACGCTAACATTCATGACATTGGTGGATCGACTTTTAGGGTTTTTCTTTGGGGTAGGATGGTTAAGATCATACCCAATATAATATCGAGTCTAGTGCATATTCCTAAATTAGTTCACCCTTTGTTTCAATAACTTTTCATTGACACACTTCCAGTAGACTTTCTTGTTCATTCTACAGTGTTTAACACACCGTTGGAAGGTAGTCCAGGTGCGATACATACTGAATCTTTACCCACTAATTGGCAAATTCTATTGTGCATTGTGTGCACAATTCTACGTGCTTTTCGAGTCATGGGGACAAATGTTGGGCTGCCTAATGCTTGTTTGATATATCGGTTAGTGACAACCCTAGGAGTGAGCTTTCTTGAGGGGGTTCTGAGCTTTTCGACCGATTGGCCATCCACTATTTCTCATAATAGGTTACATGCTTCTTCTAAGTCGGCTCAGCAGTTGATCCGACTGTGCCACTGATCCTATAGATGACCTTATCTCTTTTGATCCCTTGGATTTCCCTACTACTTCTTCTTCTACTCTACCTACTATGTTCCATCTTCTTCTACTTTTGTTCCTCCTCCCGCTGAGTCTGTTTCTCTACCTGCTGATATTCTATCTATTCTCATTGATCCATCAGTTGCCTTGATGGGATAGATGACTGTATTTATTAAGCAGCAGGCTCAGATGATGGCCAAAATCACTTAGCTGAAAGCCACTGTACATCATCATCACAACTAAGTTTGCTATACTTCGTGGGGTTGTTGGCTATTTGCAGTGGGGCTTGCTCTAGATTAAGAGACATTGGGATGACGATGCAGCTTCTGGTGAGGGTACTGATGTTGATGACGCAGATGGAGCTGATGCTGCCGCGTAATTACTAGGTTATCTCTTGTCATTTTGTGACAAAAAGGGGGGAGTAGTTGATGATGGAGTATATATTTTTGGTGTTGACATGATGTATCTAAAAAAATTGATTAAATGATAATTACAGTATTGATAGATTAAGATTTGATATTTTGTAGTATCAATGTTTCGTTGGGTATGTTGGACTGCATTGATATTACGGCTTACTTTAGCTTATGGTATAAAACTGAAATGTTGTGTTACTACTTGGATTAACTACTTGAATTGCTTTTATACTTATTTTTGTTTCACATACGTTTTAAACTAGGTACTTGAGTTATCTATTTTAGGAAACACGTTTTGATAAAGGAAAAACAGAATTCAATCAAGATAGTTAGTGTTGATTGTGTCAGTCATAAAATTTATAATTCTTTTTACTACTAACTTGACTTTAGATTGTAGTTTTGTCACAGAATGTCAAATGGGAAGCTTGTTAGGTTTTTTGATGTAATTGACAAGTTTGTGAACAAAAGGTAAAAGGTACTTAAATTCATATGTTGTAAAAGTCAAAGAGTAAGTTATAAATAGTAGAAATTGAGTTGTATTAGGTCTAGGGTTCGAATATGGAAAAGAAAAAAAATGCCGCCGCAATTTTGCTAGACTATTACCACGACTTGGCTCGAGCGGGAGAAATAGTAACATTGTCGCTAGCCTATTGTCATGGCTTCGCTCGAGAGACACACCATCGCTCGCCTGCCACCCAACTTTCGCTCGAGCGACAGGGTTTCCCAAAAAACTTGAATTCGAGTTTTTAAATCTTATTGTCCGGCCCATTCAACATCAAAACCTAAACTATAAATACCAAACACCTCTGAACGATTTTCATAAGGTTGACCGTTGAAGAAAACTCATATACTTATCATCATCTTGTTCCAATTCATCTACAAGCTTTTAACCTACAAATGTGAATTGTTCTTGGCATTGAAAACATCAAAAACACTTAATCCAAATGTCAAATTCATACTTCCCATATATAATTATATATGTCAGAGTGCTGAAGATCAATGGAAGGTGATTGGAGTTCCAGTTGTTGGAGAACGCGGAGTTTTTCATTGATCCACATGAGATAGACGAATTCATAAAGTCTGGAGTTGCTGCAGGAGCGCGAAATCCAAGAGGGCTTTGAAATTTGCAGCTGAGAGTTGTGCACAAGCACGCAATCTAGCAGAGCTATGAAATTGCAGTCAGGAGGTCAGAAAATACTAGTGGTAGTCGTGTCTGACGGACTGTAAGTTCAAAATTCGTTTATAGTGGATTTCTGAATGGCAAAGTGATCGAAGTTTTTACCCAGTTGGAGTTTCTCCGTGATCATTTCTTGTGTTTGTTTATTGCTTTCATAACTGCGGTATTTAAACATAGGAAAAATTAGACTGTTTGTTTAACCATCTAAGTATAATTAATAATAACTTGTTGCTAGCTAATTAATTATAAGTTTTAATTCCGTATAATCACTTATTCACCCCCTCCCCCCTCTAGGTTAGTTTGGGTTTAACGTCGTTATTTCAGATGAAAAAGAGGATTCCGATGTGAAGAAAGGATATTATGGTCAGTAAAATAGAGAAGTTCAAGGCTCCAGCTCCGATACCATAACAAAAGAGAGAATATTTTGTTTTGGTTACCAATTCGCAACCAAGGAATTCGCATCGGTTGAATTGAGATAGTACAAGATATTTACTCCTAATTTATACACAAAACTTAAGCCAAAAATAAATTTGTAAAGAACATTGAAAATCTAAACAATAGGTAGCAGTTATCTGTTTCCCTGTAGTTCCTATCACAGACTTCAAATATTGCAAGCCTGCCCTATTTTTCCTATCCATCAAAGGCTCATTTTTCCATATAAAACCAAGACATACCGATATATAAGTAACCACAACATGTAGCTCTTCATCCGAAATCTATACTACCTGATTTTCTTCTGTGTTTTCTCAATAGTAATTAACATCTAAAGATTTGTATTATTCTTTTTAACAAATTAGGCCTTTAAAAATAGACTTTAAAAAAAAAACTTAAATGAGCAATTTGATTTTGATAATGCTTAAATTGTCTAAGTTAGTGATAAATTGTCTTACCATTTAAATATGAAAATACTAACTATGATATTTAATTTCAAAATCTACCTCGAAACTCGATAATATACATAAAAATAATTAATTAAGCACCTTAGAAATTAGAATTTACTCTTACACAAATACATAACCAACCAAACAGAATCCACGTGCTATCTAGTCCCTTCATTCATTTTTAATGTCTGCAAAACTTGAATTTGTCACATTTTGGCTGAAGTAATAGTAAACTAGTTATTTCATATCCTTCTCTCCGTGGCTGCTTTTAGATTTCCATCAGTTTTCTTTAATGTGCAAAATTGTAACAAGTTATAATACATATTAAGTTGAATTCAACGGTAATAGGGTTTTGAGTTCCCAACCTTAAATGGTAGGCCTTAATTTGGCTGGGGACGAGGCTTTGACATATCAGGACATGGGCTTTGTTTGGTCGTCTCAAAAATATCCTTTAAATATGATTTAATAAAAAGAAGTTAAAAACTTCAATTATAATACCGGCCAATCTTCTAAATGGTTGTGTGCGTACTAACTAAGTCATTAAAGTTTATTTCTCCTCATAAAAACATCTCCAAAAGATTTTCTATTTTTCAAAAATATAGATAAAAACCAAGCCAAAACGGTGTAAAACCCTTCAAAATGACATCAGAATTCAAAATCACAATGGACAAATTTTTGTACTAAATGACCGCTCAGTACAAAATTGGGTGCCCGTCCAATTCAACAAAATGGCTACTGTAATTACAACATAAGGTCGGGCAGCCACTCGACCTTAAGTCTAGGCAGCTGTCGTGACCATTTTTCGGTCATCACTGTTTTTTTGTTCTCGTTTTAGCTTTTCTTGTTTTTCTCATGGTTAACCATTTCAATCACTTTTAAAATCACTCCTCATTGTTAATTTGAACGATATCCAATATGAACAATGAGCAATGGAAGCCTGTCAAGCTATTACCATTGAAATTCAACATTAAAAGTTTTTTATAAGGTTGATAATTTCTATTGAGATTTGCTCGAGAGAATTTCCTTTTAGTCAAGGAACAAATTCTCGGTATTCATCAGATTCAACTCTACAATGCTGAAAAGAAAATCATATCATGAAGATATACATTCTACAAAGTCCCTAAAGCACTCTCAATACCAAGAAAAACATAAGTACTCATAAATTAAAAGAGGAGATACTTTTCTCCTAATTATTACTATCCTCACCAGGACGTAGGTTTGAAATCATAAAACTAAAGGCGTCAAGAAGGAGCCATATAGAGAGGAAACATGTAGAAGTGTACGTTTTCTGCCTTATGCAATCAGTTGAGAGTTCAAGGAATTCAAATTCAAGTGTATCGAACGTTTATTATATGGAGACATATTCGAAGTATATAGAAACGGAGTAACTGATGCAGAAGTTTTTTTAATTTTTAAGGAAAAGGAGATAATGTTCATAGGACAAAAAATCTATATTTTGAATTGAAAAAAAAATCTATGTTTTAATATAAAAATATTATTTTTATTTAAATAAATAAATGTTATTACACTTGTAAAAAAAATTATGCTTGAGAGCCTCTTAATAATTAGTCGTCTAGGGTCTTTAAATTCTCGGGGTCGGCCTTCTTGTTAAATTCTGGAGGTTTTTTTATTTGCCACTTTATTATCTTGTTTATAATATGTTTTTTTTTCTCTCTCTTTTGATTTTTATAAGTGGTAATTAATGAAACCAGATATTTTCTTTCACATTTTAAAAATTCAGGTTTTAACGTTTTTTTTTTTTATAACTCAGGTTTTTATCAGTGTAATTAAACAATTATTCTTTAATTGTGAGTTATAAAATGGCTAATATCTCAACTTCCATATCTATTGAAGCCTTATTTTCACTCGACCACCATCTCACTTTCACATTCCTTGCGCACTCTCTCCA
>CAIGRF010191214.1:7937-31161 GCA_903798235.1 Fraxinus ornus | reverse complement strand
TTTTGGTGGTCGAAAGTTGCCGAAAAAATACCGCAAACTCGTCCAAAAAAATCTGAAAATCTGGGCAAATTTTCACAATTTTTGGTTGCCAACTTCATTGGTTTATTCCAACCGAATCACTTGAAGTTTTAGGGGTAATTGAAGAGGACATTGTGGGCTTTCCAACGGTATCTGAAATCGACAGTTTTGGTGGTCGGAAGTTGCCGAAAAATTGTCGCAAATTTGCCTAAAAAATCTGAAAATTCAGTGACTGGTTGTGAAAGAAATTTCAAACTTCAGTAACCGTTTCTGAAACTTTGAAACTTTAGTGACCATTTTGTTATTTTCAGGTAACTTGAGTGACTTTGTGAAATTAACCCATTTCGAGATATTTCGCTTTTCGTAGTAAATCTGAGTGTCAGTAAAACGAATCAAGTCCGAGGTTGTATCGTTTGAAGTGCCTTTGCACATCCAAAGCCTTATCTAAACTAATTGATGAGAAGTTGTTCAGACCCTTACTAGGTCTTCAGCTTGCCAATTACGAGAAACTTGATTTTAAAACGTTTGGAAGACATGAGGCACTCTGAATTATTTGCCCAAATGATTTGTTATCTTTACAAGTATTCAAGAAAAAATAACTGAAGCGATTCAACTTCCTACATACGTAATAGTCACCGCATTTAATGAGCAATGATGGTTGTTTTACAAATGTCTTGAGAAGTTTAGGCGCGTGAAGCAGATGCTCTGATCTAGATCGTAGAAGATGAAACTACTAATGTATTGAGTGGTTTAGATTAAAACTTCAAATGAATGGTTGGATGATCTAGATCGATATCCAACGACTGGAATTGAGAGCCTCTGCCTATAAAAGGCGAAGATTCATGGCAAAAAATCACTTTGCCTTTAAAGCATTCCTCATTCGAATTTCTCAAAATCTCCAAGTTTTCCTTCTCTTCTCTTTTGCATTCTCACTTTTCGAAGATACTCCACCATTCTTTAATCCAACTCGTAAGTATCCTTAACTTTTTAACTTTAAAGTCTAAATCAATGGCATCTCCAAACTCTATTGGGGAACATTGACATTAGTAAGGTGGTGGTTGAAATGGGGGTTGAAATCACTAGTATGGCAAACATGGCCAACGTTAGGGAAAAGTACTGGATTCCATATAACATAGAACTTATCTCCCCCACTCATGATGAGCGAGCTTGCTTTTCGAAGCAAGGTTGCGTCACCTTCAACGAGTTCTTCCTAAAGGTAGGGCTTTGCCTACCTTTACATCCTTTCTTTAGAGTTGTACTTAGGTTGTATGCGTTGGACCCCACCCAGTTCTTACCTAATGCTTGGGCCCAACTAGTGGGAACCTACTTCTTCTGGAAGGAAACTTCCCTTAGAGAGACGTGCCTTTCCACATTTTTCAAACCATCTTCCAACCCCGAGTCGTGGGTAAAGGGGATTTAAAAGGGTGGTTGATGCTGACGTAATGCGTGAAACCAATAAGAAACAAATAGGAGAAAATAATAAAAGAGAAAATGAAGGAAGATTGTATTTTATTCAATAATCGAGCCTTTTTTTTACAATCAATAGACCTCTTTATATAGGCAAAAAACATGACTAATAAAGAAATCATAACTACTAAGAAAAATTATGATCTTCCTTTTACAAAATCAATTTACCAAAAAAATGAGTAAAATTCAATAATGGAAAATCTTATTGTAATTGATGTTTATTTCGATTACGCCTCAAATATACTTTCCAATTTGCATAATTCCTCCCCGATTGAAAAGAACTCGACTCCGATGAGGTATAATCCAAATATGCATCCAAAAGCGTGGTATCCAGTTGACGGAACTCATTTTCATTAATCCAAGTAGCATCACTAGGCGGACGACCCTTCCAACGCACCAAAAACCTACGAAACCCAACATCGTGTGAAGCAACATATTGATCATTAAGTACCTCATTAATGATATCCTGTAGAGAAAGCATGGTAATAGGAGTTCAAGGAGGTGGCTGAGAAGACTATCCTATAGAAATATTAGACAACAAAATTAGAGGCTCGAACGTGCCACGATAAGGATATAAATCTGCTACATTGAAAATAGGACTAATATTTAAGTGCGATGACAACTCAAATAGATAAGTGTTAGTTCCAAGTCGTTAAATTATGGGGAAACGACCTAGTGATCTAGCATAAAGTTTCTTGGTAGCATGTTTAGGGAATCGTTCAGATGCAAGTAGGACCATAACATAATCGCCCACATTAAATTCTTTATGCCTATGGTGGGAATCAGCTAATAATTTATAATGATCATTACTTACAGAAATTTTACGTTTAATCTCATTATGCAAGTTACGAATATGATTAGCAAAAGCTTGGGTGGAGGTAGCAGGGCAAAAATCAGTGGGCAAATGAAGTAGATCAAGCGGTTGACATGAAGAGAAACCTCGAATGACCTCAAAAGGGCATGTTTGGTAGATCTATCAATAGAATTATTGTAAGCAAACTCGATAGTGGGTAACACGAGATCCCGATTCCCAGGTTTATCCCCAACCAAACAACGAAGTAGATTACCTAGACTACGGTTCACAACTTCAATTTGACCATCGATTTGTGGGTGAAGTGTAGAAGAGAACTTAAGCACCACCCCCAAATAGTTTCCAGAAGTAACTAACGAACTTAACATCACGATCAGACACAATAGTGACCGGAAGCCTATGGAGATGGACAACCTCTTTGAAGAACAACTTAGCGATATAAGACGCATCCGAAGATTTGGAACAAGGAATGAAGTGGGCCATCTTAAAAAACCTATCAACCACTACAAAAATGGAGTCATGACTTCGAGCTGTTTTAGTTAATTCGAGAACGAAGTCCATACTAAGGTCACGCCAAAAAGTATGAGGAACATGATGAGGAGTATACATTCCAGTATTTTGACATCGTGCCTTACCCAATTGATACGTACAACACTGAGAAACAATGCGAGTAACGTCTTTCTTAAGGGATGGCTAATAAAAACGATCCTTAGCTAAGGAGATTGTTTTATCTCGATCGAAATGACCAATGAGAACCCCGACATGTAGTTCCCAGACTAGGAAATCACAAAGTGAGGTACGGAGAATACAAAACTTGGTACCCTTGAAGAGGTAACCATTTCTAAGCAAGAAAGAAGCATGTTTGAGAAAAGGATTGTCTGAAAGGTCCTGTAAGATGATGCCAAAGTCAGGATAACTGGGATAGTCCTTCAAAGGTTCAAATCCTACCATAGTAGTGCTCATGGAATGGAGTACCATAGTGATACGACTAAGAGCATCAACAGTTTTATTTTCGACCCCGACCCGATGATGGGGAACAAAATGTACTTCTGAAGGAATTCAACCTACTTAACATGTCATTCACTTAAATGACGTTGTGAGTTAAGGTAGCGGATTGCTTGATGGTCAGAATACAGGACAAACTCTTGAGGCAATAAGTAATATAACCAGTGATGGAGAGATTGGACAATGGTATAAAATTCCTTATCATAATAGAATACTTCTGTCGAGCCTGATTTAATTTTTCGCTACAGTGAGCGACGGGGTGACCGTCCGACTCAAAATACTTCATATACCCATACCAAAAGCATCACATACAACCTCAAAAACCTTAGAAAGATTTGCATACTGTAAACCGAGAGCCTCGATCAACTTTTGCTTGACAGCTAAGAAGTCTCTCTGGGCCAAAAGGGTCCAACGAAAATTATCTTTTTTTATGCACTCAGTGTTGGGAGCAGTGATAGAGCTAAAACCTTTAATGAATCTCCTATAGAATGATGTGAGCCCATGAAAACTACGGATCACAGTTAATGTAGAAGGTTCGGGCCAATCACGAATAACAAAAATTTTAGTTGGATCAGCGAAATACCTAGGTGGAAATGATGAACCCTAAGAAGATGACCTCAAGCTGAAGGAATGAATACATTTTCAGGTTAGCATATAATTGTGTAGAACGAAGAGAAAGGAAGACCTATCGAAAGTGATCTAAGTGAGCCTCTTGCGACCGACTATAAATTAAAATATCATCAAAATAGACTACGAGGAACTTCCCAATAAAAGGTCATAAGACATGGGTCATGACCCGTGTGAAAGTGTTAGGTGCATTAGACAACCCAAAAGGCATAACCAATTTTAAATGCCATTTTCCATTCATCTCCTAGCCCAATCTGTATTTGATGATAATCACTTCGTAGATCAATTTTGGAGAACCACCAATATCCCACTAGCGCATCCAACATATCCTCAAGTCGTGGAAAAGGAAATTGGTACCTAACTGTAATTTTGTTGATAACGCAAGCATCAACACATATGTGCCATAAGCTATCCTTCTTAGGGGTGAGTAAAATAGGAACTGCACTAGGGCGAATAAAACCTTTAACGAGTAAAACAACAATTTAATTATTGGGTTCAGCTCTCTCAGCTGGGTTCATTCTATAATGGGAACTGTTTGGCAACTGGGAACTAAACCAGGGACAAGATCGATAGCATATTGAATATCCCGCATAGGAAGAATCTCATCAGGGAGATTGACAGGCAGAATATCACTAAACTCATCGAGTAATGGAATTACGCCGGGTGGAAAATCGATTGGAGAATCACAAAAGGGTTGTGAACAAGCTTTAGCAATCAAAGCAAACATAAACCCAGCGTCTTGACTTTCACGCTCAAAATCCTTAAGAGACGACAGTTGAATACGGGCGTCCGGAACACCCTTGGGTGTGGAGATGGGTATTGTTTTCTTTAGGGTGTCTGAGGGTTTGGCTAGTAAGAGACGAATAGTTTTGCCATTTTGGAGAAATTCATATGTGTGGTCACGCCCGAAGTGCTTAACATCATGATCATAAAGCTAAGGGCGACCCAAAAGGACATGAGCAACGTCCATAGGTAAGACATCACATAAATGTCTTCTGAAAAAAAAAAGGACACAAAGTAAGGGGCACTAGACAGCGATGAGTGACGGGTAAAGAAGTTCGGTCAACCTAAGCTACTTTAAAAGGACGAGGGTGTGGTTCAGTTCGGAAGCCGAACTTAGTTACAACGGACTTGGATACGACATTCATAGTACTATCCCGTCAATAACTAATTTGCATGAACGAAAATTGCAAGGGATGAATGTATGGAAAATTGAAGTTCATTTCCATATGAGTCAGAATCAATAGGAGTGTAAATGATACATCTCATAATAGAGACAACAACCTCCTCCTCCTCCTCATAACACTCAAATTGGTCAAGATCCTTGTCAGAATGGTCAATAGGTTTGACCGTGAAACACTCATTCTCCGGGGTCGGAAGAAGGGGTTCTTGTGCAAGGGCTAGGGCACGATTGGAACATTGAGATGCTATATGACCTCGACCCTGAAGCCAGTTGAGAAAGGCTTCAGGGTTAAGGTGACCATCAAACTCAAGAGCGTCTACCTTAACTTTCCTAGTGACATCATCAATGTTGTCCTGATGGTGGTCATAACGCGGAGCTAGAGGATTCGAAAGAGGTGCATGAATGACAACTGGGTCACGAAGGTCCGGATATGGAGAATGTTGTCTAGGACTACGATTGGGTGGATTAGGTAGTATGTCGTCATGATTGCGGATGAGTGATTCATGAATGTTTTGACCAACGGTGGAGAAATCAGATAAATCAATTATATGACGTTTACCTGAGTTTCAAGAAGATTGCCCGGTTTGATCAGTAAGGTGTTGGAGAAGGGTTTTAAGCTCAACGGGATACGATTTCAATAATGATATATCAGATGAGAGATTTGTGACTTGTTGTGACATGGCATCATAAGATTGGTTAAGGCCTTTAAGATTCATTGGGCTAAGTCTAGTGTAGAAATGTGATACGAGGTGATGTTAGGGACGAATGTTAAAAACGTAGTCTAATACGCTTTTTTTTTTTTTATTGTTTATTGTATATTATTATTACTATATATATATAAAGCGAAATCAACTTAAATAAAATTGAACGCATTTAAATACAAGTACAGTATAAAAAAGCAGAAATAAACCCTTACCAAGACACAAGAGCCGCTTGATTGAGGCGATTAATAGAGATGGCAACAGTCCGACATGATGAAACTCAAGATACTCAGCAGTGCACCAATCACGATCTACAAATGGCACGATGATAGTGGAAGGGCTGGCTATGTCAATCAATTTTTTTAACTAGTAAGAACTAAACTAAATATTGATTAACCGGTGGACAGTTCAGGTTTTCACTTTTTCTTAAAATAAACAATTCAAATTTCACAGTGTTTACATTCCTCAAGCTTACTATAACACTTCAAAAAAGGTCTAAAACATAGAAAATGAGGTAGAAAATTGGAGAAAAAAAGAGGGCCTAAAACTATGGGTGTGTTTGAGCCACATTATTTTGGAAGAATGTATTCTGGAATAGTAGATCGATAGAGAATGTGTGGTTGGAAAGGAAAGAAAATTTATTGATGTGATAAAAAATATTATTAAATTGAATAATGTGTGGTTGAAAATGAGTAGAAAAATGAAACCAAACAAGGGCTATATATATTGTCGATTACTCTCCACAATAAAGTAAAAAAAATTAGGGTTTATGTCGATAATCGGTCTTCGCAGTGGCAGGTAGGTGTTTGGAGTCGGCGTTTATTTTGTGAAATTGGTTTGTGGAAGTTATCGGTGGCGGGCGATGGCGAGATGAGTTGTCTGTTGATGTGGTTGCTGAACATGGGAGGAGTGGCAGTATGGATGATGACGGTAGGATGTGGTGCCGAAAGTGGGTATGGGTTAAGGTGCAGGTGGCTTGGGCGAAGTGAAATTGGTGGGAATAAGCGATTGCCAAAGACAGGTGGAGTTAAGGTGGAGAGAGCCGGGAACAGGGATAGGGATTCACCGAAGAAGATGGAATTTGGGCTGAATATGGTGAATTTGAGGTTCGGCTAGACTTCGGTATAATGGGCTAATAAGGGGTCAGACCTTTGAATAGGAAATGGGCTTATTTTGCTGGAAAATTAGATGGGCCGAAGGTTCTGGTTGTTTAAGGTTTGTAGATAGGTTAGGGTTTCAAAGTGAATAGAAATAGTTTATTGAGCAATATGAGCAAAGTAGCCAATAATACGACACAGATTTTTGATTTTGGACTTTTTTTTGAACAGCAACTACAAGATGTGTTGTCTGCTATGTTTTTGGATTCTTGTTTTTTTTTTCTTTTCTGATACTACTAAAATAGAGAAAAATTGATAATATTGCTGAGATGATTTTTGTGCGGTTATGTGGCTTTATTTGTTCTAGTATAAAGGTAGTTGTTGGGATTGAATGGGTGTTGGAAGGTGGCAGTATGTTTATGGATTGGATGGAATGGTTGGTGTAATTTTTGGATGTGAAAAAGTGGAGGTCAAAAGAGAACGATTGACTCTAATGCCAAATTGATGCCAATCGTAACGCGTGAAACCAATAAGAAGAAAATAAGAGAAAATGAAGGAAGATTGTATTTTATTCAATAATCAAGTATGTTTTATTACAATCAATGGACCTCTTTATATAGGCCAAAAAATGACTAATAAGGAAATCACGACTATTAAGGAAAATTATGATCTTCCCTTTTATAAAATCAATTTACCAAACAAATGATTAAAATTTAATAATGGAAAGTCTTATTGTAATTGATGTTAATTTCGATTACACATCGAATATACTTTCCAATTTGCATAAGTGGTACTCGCTCTGTCCATGGGGGTTACATTCCCCCTTTGTCCTAGGCCTTCCGCCATCCATCAAAAGGATGGAAAGAGACGTGATTTTAGGTAAGGGAGAAGTGGCAGAAATGTGAGGATGATACTGTCCCTTATGTGAAAGCTCCAACCTCTCACTCCGAAGCTCGTGAGTATTATTTCTACTTTTTTATTTATACAGATGTTAACATTTTTCTATTGTTTTGCAAGGTCGATCGAGAGCTTCGAGTTGAATGAGAGTGATTGGGAGACATCTAGAAGAGTTACAATGTGGATAAAGCTTTGATATTTTCTATTATAAATGGATTGATGTATGATTCTCAGTTTGTTGAAGAATTTGAAGACGGTTGGAGTGTCATGGTAGAAACGTATAATTTGGTTAATAATGTCTAGTTGTACGAAATGTACGAGAACAGAGGCTATTTGGTTCCTTGCTATTTGAAAACCACTTTTTAGGTAAGGATGTCAATAACTCAATGCAGTGAGAGTATAAATGTGTTCTTCGATGGATATGTCCATTCGAAGACATCGTTGAAGTAATTTGTTGAGCAGTATGAATGAGCATTGAAAAATAAGGTTGAAAAAGAGTTTCGAGCAGATTTCAAGTTTTACTCGCAAATAGTTATTTGTGCCGAACATTTAGCAGTATTGAAAATTGCAATCAAAATGAATTACAGGCTCCAATCTGCACGATTAAGAATATGTACAAAAATAATGAATTACAGCCTCATAAAAATTATACCCACATTTTTCTTATACGAAATCAGCTTCTCTTAGACCACAACATCCTGCCGCCACCACCATCACCTTTCCCCATCTCACCCCATGAAGGATACAACTGATCGAAAAGACTCAAAATTCAAAACAAAATCCGTCGATCTAAAATGGAAAGTGTAATAAGACACAAACTAGAGTTCAAAGAAGGGTCTTGCACATAGATCAACTATAAGTGTTATGCCCTAGGTCCAATCAACTTTGGACATAAACACTTTTAATGTATATAATCTATGCATATTTATGGCAAGATCTATTATTTAATTGAATTAATATTCTAATTAATTAAATAATAGAATCCGTAGATTCAAATTTTGATAATTTGTTAATCACAAGGAGTTGTGATTGTGAGATACAAATTACACATGTCTGAATCTTAAATCATCTATGGTCGTATGTAATACGGATGTCGTTATTATGGATAAACCATCACGTGTGGCATTTCTTACTTGTGAAGTAAGTAACTGATCTCACAAGCTAGTGTGGTGACACTTGAATAAACACGTGAATGTTTTGTTATAGAACAAAACATTGGAGACCCACTGTGAGATTCCACATGGATAACGATCTGAATGTTAGTGGTTAATCTCTAATGTTCGGAGTGGAATTGGTCATTTGACTTGAGGTCATCATAGTGCCTTATATGAGGACAGTCATACTTTAGTGATGTTGGATGTTGCTCTGTTAAGGGTCGCTAATACGACATCATTCGGGTATGTTAATAATTATATGTAAGTTGTGAATGATCAATAAAGGATTCGTCGTTCTTAGATAGTAAGAGATTATGATCTACATTTTATCCAGTTAAATTGATGATGAAATCCTTGGCCAATGTGAACTCATAAGTCGAAAAGGAGTTTTCGACTTAATTGACTTAACAGTGGGATAAAATATATGATCGATAATTGAGATTGACACATATTCATATATCATAATTGATCGGATCATATTGACGAAGGATTACATTTTCACGGTAAATGAACAAGTTTGGTTTTGTTATACCACGTGACATTTTTCGTCACATGTATTGCCCGACACTTTACTAAATGTCAATCTATGACGACGATGTGAATTGATGATAAATTAGAAAGAGTATTTTAATTGATCAATTTTGATTAGATCAAAATAATAATTCACATCGTTAGGTATCGGGAACCTAATGGGTCACACATAAAAGAGAACCAGAAGAATGAGATTTTTCAATTAATTAATATACAAGTGTTGAATAATTAATTAATTGGGTTGCTTATTAATATGCCCGAATTAATTGGATTAATTAATCAATCATACTTTAGTGATGTTGGATGTTGCTCTGCCAATGTTCGCTAATATGACATCGTTCGGGTATGCGAAGAATCATATGAAGGTTGTGAATGTTCAATAGAGGATTCATCACTCTTAGATAGTAAGAGATGACTATCTACATTTTATCCAGTTAAATTGATAATGAAATCTTTGGCCAAGGTGAACCATAAGTCAAAAAGGTATTTTCGACTTACATTGACTTAACAGTGGAATAAAAGACATGATCAATAATTGAGATTGACAAGTATCCATATCTCGTAATTAATCGGATCATATTGACGAAATGATTATAGTTTCATGATAAACGAACAAGTTTGATTTGTCACACCACGTGACATTTCCCATCACATGTAGTGCCCTGACACATTGCTAAATGTCAATATAGGACGACAGATGTGAATTGATGATAAATTAAAAGTTGTATTTTAATTTATCAATTTTGATTAGATCAAAATAATAATTCACGTCGTTAGGTATCGTGGTTAGAAACCTAATAGGTCACACACAAAAGAGAACTAGAAGAATGAGATTTATCAATTAATTAATTGAAAAGTGTTGAATAATTAATTAATTGAATTGTTTATTACTAGGGTCAAATTAATTAATTGGACTAATTAACTTATGGACTAAATTTAATAAATTTGATTAATTAAATATTGGACTGGGTTAAGTTTAAGAGACGGGCTAAGCCTGCTTAGACTTGTATTAATATGCTGCTATGGTTTGAAATCTGTATGGATTTATTCATTATTCTTACAAGCGTAAGAAAAGAAAACCATAGTCATCATTCTTGTTCTTTGTGTGGATCACCATTGGAGGCTGGACAATTGGATAGTTTGAATTGCAGATCGTGATCATTCTAGTTCAAGAAAAGAAAAAGAAGTTTGCAGAATTCATCAAATGTATAATTTCTATCTAAACACAAAGCAGGTCCTTAAATGAAAATTGAAAAATTGTTTTATTTTCGATGCACATGATTAAGTAAATTCCCAACATCAACACCCATTTATTTAGCATATCATACCTATTTTCCTTTTGTTGTGGCATCTACTAGAGAATATGGGTGCAGGTGGCTTCGGAGCAATAAAATGTGGGCGAACGGCTACCGAGTGGAAGATCGAAGATATAGAGACCTTGTATTCCATTGTCGTCGATCGTTTCTCCAGTGAAGATGTGAAGTATGAAAGACATCGCTCTGATGCGATACCGATTTTCCAGTCGCCACTTGAGGGTTTGGGTGATTTGGGGAAAAATATTGGGTGTTAACGAGTTCAGAATTTAGACTAGTTTTCGAACTTTTTCGGATTTCTTTTTTATTTTATTTTATTTACACATCACCTATATCAACCAACATGTTGGACCGTTCTGTCATCATAGCGCTATTGGACTTTCAAACTCTACTGCACTTTTTCTTTGGCATGGGTTATAGTCTTTTTCTTAGAATTAGTCCTTTTGTTGCAGCTTGATTGTTTCCCAATTTTGATTGATAAACGCTTTTCTTTAGGGCCTTAGCTTGGGATGGGATTTATTTTCCTTGGGACCATTTTGCAGCCCATGCGAGATAGATGAACAACACACTACCAAGAATATTTTGAAACTTTCCATAAAACCTGGACAGCATCACAGGCAACAAAGTTACACACCAGTTGCACGACATAATTCTCAATTAGGGATAGTAAAAAAAATTTGTCAAACCCGATACTCGAAAGGCCCTATCCCGAATAGGACTAAGATTACACACTTAATCAGGTATTCTGGTTGGGGACAGGGCGATGAACTTGGCCCCGGGTCGGGTATGGAGCAAGTACGGATAACAAGGGCCCCGCCCTAGCCTTTTTTTTAAGAATTATAAGTACTCCACGAAATTGCATCTGTTCTAATAGAGGACGGAACTAAGATTATCTAAGGAATATGACAGCCAATAAAGTCTTAGTTTACCATATATTTGAATAAGGGTAATTAGCGCAAAACGTCCTTACTTTTACACGATTTTGTGCAAAACGTCCATACCTTTCATTTCTTAGTGTAGAGCGTCCTTACCTTTCCAATTTTTGGAAACGTCATTTTTAACCATTTTACCCTTCTATTGAAATAAAACAAACACAAAAGAAAATAAAAATAAAGAATAATTTTCAATCTTATTCCTAAACTACTAAAAAATGCAAATCAATCCAAAACTTATAAAAATATTAAAAAGAACAAAAAAAATCTCTTTTACCCCTTTTTAGCTGAATACATGAGCTCATTTTTCTGGCAACTCTCGGCCGTCCAAACCGTCAGATACTGGTCCCAACATGTTCTCCTCATTACCCTCTACAACTACATACCAAGAAATCCCCATAACTCGTTGTAATTTGGCCGAAAATCAAATTCAAAAATCGCAGCCTGAAAATCGGTTAAACACCCACAACTCGCCGTCTGGCCACCCAACCGACCGAAATCCACCACTGTTCGACTCCCCTCATAAAGTCGAAGCTACTTATGTAAACAATTTCCTCCAACAAGCAACCAACAACCACCAATTTCAAAGAAAAACAGTCCAATTACTACGCTCGCGAGTTCGTACCAACGAACATTTCAGACCCAAATTGAAGGTGATTGGAGCCAAATTGAAGGGGACCCATGGCTGGGCTAGGTGCGCCAGTGATGGAGCACCCAACCCAGGTGGTCCGCCACCGTAGGTGGTCACGGTGGCTTCGGAATGGGAGGAAAACTGGTGCGGTGTCGTGATAGTCTCGACAAGCAACTTTCAATTTGAAAATTTAGGTCTTATCCTTGCTGTTTGGACTAAATTGTTTGCATGGTCAAGGTCGTCTTGAGTAGGGGAGTTGGCATGATTCCAGCGTTTGACCCATTACATGCGGTGAAGTTTGTAGCTCGATTCCGGTCAAATCTGTCGGAGTAGGGGCTGGTGGTTGGGTAGGTTGTGAAGAGGGCAATGAGGGCTTCAAGGTGGTATGTAAGTCCTACGGCCAAGGTGATCGGAGGTTGGGGATTTCGCCTTCAAATGTGGTGGCTTAGAGGTTGATGATTTTTTCATATTTGTGACTAATTTGCACCTTTTTAAAAGTTTGAACCCATAATTGCAATTTATTCTTTATTTTTCTTTTTCTTTTGTGTTTGTTTTATTTCAATAGAAGGGTAAAATGGTCAAAAGGACGTTTCACACCAAAAATTGGAAAGGTAAGGACGTTCTGCACCAAGAAACGAAAGGTAGGGACGTTTTGCGCTAATTACCCTTTGAATAATTAACTTTTGAAAATAAATAAATAAATTTTAAAAACTAATAAATATATTATTGTCTCACTTTAATGAATGGGGAAAATAAAACGAATTATTAAAATTTGAATTACTAAAAAAATTAGACGGTTAATAAACGGAGTAGGGGCCCTGCCTCCCCACCCCGTCCCGTCCCTCCTCAAACTAGTAACAGGGCAGGAAATTACATGCGCGGGGTGGGAGAGGTTGCCCCGACCCATCCTATTACCATACATATTCTCAATTGTACGCCTTTATATAGGACAACAACAAAAGGCAGCCACATGTTGTTCAATTGACTGAAGTCATTTCTTGAGATATACAAGTGGGAATTTGGTGGTTCCATATTATTAGCACTTTCAACTCAATCAACAAGCCCGCATCCTCTTTAGCTTCAAATTCTCAAAAAATCTTATCATGCACTAAAGCTTTAAGAGTAATATGTGAGCACAAACGATGTACCTCAAGCACGAGGATTCTCAGGGCTCATTTTTCACAATCATGGGACCAATGTCCTCGAGCATATAGGTATCCTCAAGATACCTCAAGGATTTCTCGTGAGTTCCCGTGACATTTACATTGGTCATCCTCGGGTTTGAGTCTTCGAGTATTTTCCTTGGCCAAATTTTCTTTCATGCTCAAGCGTGAATAGTTTCCACTTCTTTAGAACTCTAACCCTATCCAAATGCTTTAGCTCAAGAGTCCTAGGTCCAAAAGGAGTCCACCTTGGAAAAAACTACAGTAAATGAATGATTAGACTTATGATTGTAGTCCCACACTTATCACAATTAGAATTCCTAAAAATAAAGATGCCAAGTCATACTAGGAGTGCACTGCCTACCTCTATAAATATGAAACTTTGAATCATTATTTAGGTGCGTTTTTACACACAATTTTCACCACCCAAACTTTTTCATATTCTCTCTCTCTGACTTAAATATCGGAAGGACGACGATGACACACTTGACACTTTTGTTTTAGGTACTGGAAGATCACATTCGTGCTCATTCTCAGTCGTAAGCTCGAAATCTAACAGGTGCAATGTTTCGTAGCATTATTGGCATCATCTGTGGGAAGCGCTACCAAAAGTCATGGTGAATACACGTTCGGGTCTTCCACTGGCAAGGTCATCTGCTCCAAACCATCCCTTTGTTACGAAGCCCCCAATTCATTAAAAAGAGTCATCAACAATACTAGTTCCTCAACAAGTAGTGGTTGCCGCTGGAGCATTCAAAGAACTCGTCAGCAAGTTGTAATGCTGATTCCACTACTAAGCCAAAGAAATACTCCCTAAGCTCCAGTACCAACATAAACACCTACATCGGTTTAACCAGGAGGTTTTATGGCTTATGCTCAAGCTCGGGACACCCGTGATTCCCATGACAATGGTAGATCTAGGGCCTCGGGCATACCCTAGTGGCCTCAGCCTCAAGATTGGTAACCATGGACTCAGACGAACTCGCTCGAATCATATAAGATGGGATTATGGCTGGACTACTGCATAATACCCAGGGAACGATAGGGTTTACCCTGTTCACATTAGAGGTTCTTTCCTATCCATTCTCGGACAAATTCAAATTTCCTCGTATAAAGGAGTACGATGGGACCACTGACCCCATTAACCACCTTAATGTGTACATAGACATCATGAACCTACAGGTTGTACCATATCCAGTAGTATCCAAGGCTTTTCCACAAACTTTGACCAATGCCACCAGGGATTGGTTCACCATGATGGAGCCTAATTATATAGCATCGTTTTCAGATATTGCCAATAAGTTCTTTGCCTTCTTCACAAGTAGTAAGCACATCAATAAGACAACAACCGCCCTTGTGCATCTCCGCTAGGGCCCTAATGAGACCTTACGTAACTTCATTATGAGATTCAACAAAGAAAGGTTACAGATACCCGACATTCACATTACAGCAACGGTTTCGGCTCTAACATACGCAGTAAGGTGTAAAGCCTTCAGGATGTCTTTATCTAAGACACCACCAAAGTTAGTAACTGAGCTCCTTACCTGAGGAGAAAAGTACATCAACATAGATAAGGCAATGAAAGTGAGATTGAGCTTTAAGAAGCCATAACTTAAGAGGCCACACGAGCCAAACTTACGACAAGATCATGCTCGAGACAAGTAGAAGCAGGAAGTACCTCCAAGGTCATTCACTATTTTGAATACCTCTAGGACCAACATATTGATGGAGACCAGGAATATGAAGGAGCTTAAATGGCCTCCTAGGTTACGATCTCCTCTAGACCAGGGATATGAACAAATATTGTGACTACCACAGGGATCATGGGCCTACCACGGAAGAGTGCATAACATTACAGCGAAAGATTAAGGCACTAATTAAAAGAGGATTCTTGAAGACATATATTGGGCACGATAAATGTCCCAGGAATGATCACAACAAAGGGAGAACCCAGAGTTGGGAAGACATAACAAATCCACGGCTGGTACAATCAACATAATAGTTGGGGGGATAAAATCGGGAAAATATTCAAATATTGGACATAAGAAATATGCACGAAAATACAGTTTGGCTTAAGAGACCATTCTCTACAACACAGAAGACATTACATTTGGATCAAAGGACTTGGAAGGCATATCATCTCCTCATGATGATGCCTTTGTCATATCTGCTATAATAGCCAACTTTGAAGTTAAAAGGATATTGGTAGACAGTGGGAGTGCAACCAATGTATTGTTTCATGATGCCTTCATGAAGATAGGTATTTCCACTAACCAACTGATCATGGTTAAGACCTCGATCCAAGGATTTGGGGATGGAACAATCATCTCAGAAGGAGTTGTCGACCTTTTCCTATCTTTGGGTTTGGGGCCAGAAGTAGGAAACACAAATTATACCTTTCCATGTGGTCCGAGCATCCATGACATACAATGCCATCCTCGGCAGACCATTGCTTAACAAGATCAGAGCCATAGTATCTACCTTTTACCTTGCTATGAAATTTCCAACCATCATGGTATAGGAATTGTGCGTGGGGATCCGACGTAGCAAGGAAGTGTTATGATAATGCGTCCGAGGTTTGAGCGGGGATGTCATGTAATTATCCAATCATGAGCTTGAGCTCAAGCACCAGGAAAAACTTGCTCCAATAGAAGATTTGATAGTGGTCGAGCTCGAGCACACCAAAAAAGTAACCATCAGTCGGGATCTTGACATCACTCTCAAGGATGAACTCATCAAGTGCTTGTCCCACAACATTAATGTATTCGCATGGAAGGTTGAAGACATGCCTGGGATATATCTGGAAGACCGTTGCCAAGGCCGTGGAATGCCAACAATCTCAGAATTTATTAAAAGTATTAGTCTTCACCTTGTCTATTTGGTTTAGTTAGTTTTACTTTTATTTTGGGCTTACATGCCCCATACACTTTTTCCTTGATTTTAGTAAGTTTACTTTTTTTACTAGGCTTACAAGCCATATGCATCTTTTTTAGTAGTTCATTCGTCAAGGCCTACGAGCCATACTTGTTCTAAAGAATATGAAAGTTCATATAAAGTAGTAGTTGGGTAATACTGAACAAAAAATTTGTCCAAATGATCAACTCAAAAACCTGTTATGAGCAGGCACCTCCAAGACATGCCCGTAAGCATGCACCTCAAAACCTGTCATGAGCAGGCAACTCCAAGACCTGCCACGAGTAGGCACCTCAAGGATATGCCACAAGCATGTACCTCAAATACCTCTCACGAGCAGGCAACTCCAAAACCTACCACGAGCAGGCACCTCAAGAATATGCCATGAGCATGTACCTTAAAGACCTGTCACGAGCATGCAACTCCAAGACCTGCTATGAGCAAACGCCTCAAGGACATGCCACGAGCATGTACCTCCAAGACATGCCATGAGTATGGACCTCAAAGACATACCACGAACATGCACCTAAAATCTTATCATGAGTATGACCAATCTAAATGTCATGAGCATGACCACCTTAAAACTTTACTAAGATCATTAGCCACAAAGCTTGGGAATATTTATGTTATATTAGGTTCGGACCTAAAGTTGAGCCTAAAACGTTACTCGGGTACCCAGCCACAAAGCTCGGGGATCAATTATGTTATATTTGGCTTGACCTAAAAATTTATTCAGATCTCCAGCCATAGAGCTGGGTATCAATTACGTTATATTAGGCTTGGACCTGAGGTAGAGACAAAAATTTTACTGAGATCCCTAGCCACAAAGCTCGGGATCAGTTACGTTATATTAGGCTCAGACCTAAGGTCAAGCCTAAAACTTTACTAAGATTCCCAGTCATATAGCTTGGTATCAGCACTCATAAGCGATGTCATCAACCTACCCCGATCTATTTGAAATACGAGCATTCATTTTACCCTGCCATTATGTTTCGAGCTTATGTGCATCTATCCCTAATCTACGAGCTCTAGGAGTAAATGTACAGGGGTCAATGAAGTGGTCACAAAAGATGTACCTCGAGCATGAGTACTCTTAGGGCTCATTTTTCACAATCATGTGACCAATGTGCTCGAGCATATAGGTATCCTCGAGATACCTTGAGGATTTCTCATGAGGTCCCATGACATTTACTTTGGTTATCCTCAGGTTTGAGTCCTCGGATATTTTCCTTGGCCAAATTTTCTTTGATGCTCAAGCGTGAATAGTTTACACTTCTTAAGAACTCTAACCCTATCCAAATACTTCAGCCTAAGAGTCCTACATCCAGAAAGAGTCCACCTCTGTAAAAACTACATTTAATGAATGATTAGAGGTATTGAGTAGACCACTTTCAAGATAATACACCATTTATGCACGTTAAACATAGTTTCTTTAACATACGCTTATTATGAATAACGTTGAATCATAATTATTCTTATAAAATCCTATTTTTAATTTCAACCCTTTTATTTAAATTGAATTTAAATTTTAGTGACACTCAAATCGTTAAGAACTTCTGTTGTCACATGATGTCTCCTTTAAATATTCCACCACCATCATCTTGTTCTTCATATAGACCATTACAGATAGCTTTCTTTACTCCATCTGGAGTTGCCAATAACAAGCAATTTTTAGTATAATACAATGCACCACAATATTTACAAGCGGCCTAATCTCCTCATAAACAATCAATTTGATATTTAGTCCCTCTAGTAAATCATCATTATCAAGTACAATAGGTTGATTGTATCCCACTTTTTAAGTTTTTATTTGAAGAAAAATTCTTCAAAGATCTTATCACCATCATCTAAGTCGGGATCAATCATTGCTCTCTTACTTTTTTTCATTCCTTGCCAATGATCCGAAGAAAAACAAGTAGATCAATTGAAAAATGAAAAAATCAAACGAAAGCAAGAAATAATTTAAACCAATTTTAAATAAAAATAGTCTCCCACAACAACACCAAAATTTTGTTGTCGATTTTTATATCCCTCAAGTGTATGGATCGTAACAATTAATAAAGTTGACCTATAAGTAAGAACATTATTCCTACAGGGACACTTCAATTTGATTGAAAATATATAAAGTAGTTATTTTTATTTTTTGATTTTCTATTTTAAATATACTAATACAAATAAAAGGATTTTTTAATATGATGATTTAAGTGTTAGGATTCATAATTTTATCATACTTATCCCCTGAATCTCAATCACCAAGTTTTATACAATTGATTATGTTTAACCAATCGAATTCTTTTAATATATTCAATTTACACATCTCGAGTTATTATTTCATTTATTTAACTAAGTTGATTCCATATTTTTATGTGAATCCCGAGATACCTTATTAAAATGAATTAAATCTCTAAGAATTGATATAATGATCGCATTAAATATCATAAGTATCTCTATATTTTATACTAGTTATCGATTTTTACAACGAAGTCTAAATAAATAATCTACATCTCTACATAGTTATTGCTCACAAAATCAATGAATTAGTGGCCAATTAATCCAATCATTATGATTGAACGAAAAAACAATTCACACAATCAATTTGAGATTTAAAACTTTTTATTTAAAATTAAGATTCAAAACTAGATCACAATCATTCATCCTAACTAAATACGTAGTTACACATCACGTGAGAAGAATAAAACAATTAAGTAGTGCAATGGGATGCAAAATCAATCAAAAAATAACAGGAAATACCTACATTAAAATCTTAAATTGAAATAAACAAAAATAGGGTTACTCAATCATCTAATACAATAGAAAAACTAGCATAGCATTCTAATGATTAAATTATAAAAGAAATATTGGAAAAAATCACCTTGAAAGAAGAAATAATGAAGGAAGTGAAAACATCCACTTTCTTGATTTGAATCTTGAAAATTGATTAATATTTTTCAGTAATCTTGTGTAATTCGCCTTGATCTTGATGCTTAGCCTCGTTCTTGAATAATTTTATGATATGGATCTAGTTTTTTAGAGGTGAGAGAGAGCTCCTCCAAAGGCTCCTCCCTCATATATTCTATATGATGAAATTAGGTTAAGATTCATGTCCAAATTGCCTTTTAAAAAGAGTTTCAATCAAATAAAGAAAATTGCCTTCGCGCGCATGATTTTGTCTCCGTATAGTTTTCAGTATTTTAGTCATAACTTTCTCTCCTGCTATCTGATTGATGTGATTCAAAGTCCGTTGAAAATATAACTCAAAGGAATACAGTTCTTCTAGAAATAGAATGTTTCCAAATCAAACGTTTACTATTTCAAAAACGGGTCTGAAACTTTGGTTGAAAATCTAGAATATGTCTTGTGTAGTTAGAAATTGATTTGTAAAGATCCTTGATTATATTTCATTCCTTTTTAACTTCTTATTGCATTCAATTAAATTCTTGACATCTTTGATCTTCATTGTGAGGTCCGTCACAACTTTTGAATATTTTCACTTTAGTCGCCACACTTTGGATTTCGCTATTCTACTCTATTTTTAGCTTGGTTTTTCTAATTCTTCCCCAAATCATGAGTTTTACCTGTTAAACACAACATAACACAAATTAGGTCATATTTTGTCAAAAAAATAAATAAATTAAAATGCTATAATTTAATGCCACGAATAATTGTAGAAAATACACTTATCAGTAGCCATTTAGTAAATTGATCCATGATTATAGAGTTTGTCCTAATATGCTTTATAGAAACCTAACCACTTTGAATTCTTTCTTTAACAATTGGGAACTTAATGTCTATAAACTTTGACATCGTCAAGTTTCTATTTGAATACAAGACTGCTATTGTTACAGAATAACTTAAAAGGTCTTACAATTCCATCCAAGTGACAAAATCTTGTAGTAATATTCCACGATCAAAATCAGGAAATCCAATGATCTCCAACTGATCTAATTTTCCTGAATGTCATAATGTAATCCTTAGTTCTCTATAGATACAAAATAACCTAATAGCTATTTTCCAAATTTCCATCCTAGAGTATGTTGACGTTGAAAATTATATAGACAAAAATTCAAGCCAACCTAATGGGACAATAGGGGCTCAATTGATAACGAAAGATCATAATATATTTGATACAATGATTTCATCCTCTTTTCTAAGGAGAAATTTAAAATATGACAAAGTTTAGTAGTAATTATAATGTGAAAGCAAGTGTTCTTGTGTCTCTCGTTTTTCATACCTCTGTCCATGTTCTTCTTCTCCTCTTCACTTTTATAGGGAAGATCCCGCATGCACCTATCATTTACACATCTTGTTAGCTACAATACTGAGCTGAGAAGGTACATTCATTGGAACGTTCGGATTGGTTAAAGTCTTAAAGAGCTTGGCCTATCAGGTCATTATGAATTAATCTCATATGTGGTCCCCAATAATTAATGAATTACTTAGGGAAGGAAGCTAAAGTATTTCATTGGTGTGAATAGTGGGCGTTGACGAAAGATCTGCCAGTGTCGCCATTTTGTGGATAGTTTGTACAATGTGTAAGGAATCTATAATCATTATCCTCACTTAAGCCTCGATTAACTACATGAGCAAGCTGACCTTGCATTCCTGAACTACATTAGCACGGGCTTACTATACACATTGATTCGTATTCTATCGACCTTCAAGGTTGGTCATAAACAGTTACCCCCCAGGTCAGCACTTTGCCTAAGTGACATGCTAACCTTATTGGATATATCTTTTATTTTTGAAATTATAATAATAATTAATGATACAGACAAGTGTTACACCATGAATGGGTGATGAGCTGTCAAGCATTATGATTTTTTCCTTTGGAAGTTTTAATGAAATGACACTGTTTTGAAGTAGTAAAATTAGGCCATTGATTTTTCCTCCATCTTTTCATCTAACGGTCTAGATCGTACCTTTTAATATTCCTTTCTTTTAAATGGGTTTCACCCTTCCTTTTCCTCACTTTCACCTTCTTATCTTTCAAACTTTTGCTCCTTTGAAAATTTTCTCCTCATCTCTGTCACTTTTGAGTGAGGTCGGCCGCATTCAGGTATTTCCTTTAAACAAGAATACTTTTCATTTTTCCTGTGTTTTTATGTTATTCCCAATTTTTATGAGTTTGGACGAATCACGGGTACAATCCTGGGATAATCAACAGGAAGACTCCATACCTTCTTCGTCCACCCCATCATTCAGCCTATCTTCTGCCAGTTTGGACTGTCAGGAGGTTTTAATGCCCATTCCTATTAGTTTGGTCTACCCAAGACAACCAACCATTTATAGAAATATGGACCAAAACCGTAGGAAAGGGGAAGCGAGTTCCCAAGGGGGAATGAGGAAAATAGCCAAGAATGGGGGTAGATTCCTATAGGTTGATAGTTACTGGGGATATGTTAGCTAGTTGGAGAGCTAAATATGGTATTCCTAGTTCAGTAGAGCTAGTAATACCGTCTTCTTCTGATCGAGCTAACACTCCTCCAGTAGGATGTGTAGCTCTAAATTCGGCAATCCTTCAGGCCGGCTTAAGACTCTCTTTCCCGAGAATCATTCTCGAATTCTTATCTTCATGGGGAATAGCTCCTACCGAACTAAGTGTATCCCAATTTAATTCCCTCTTTTCTTTTAAAGAGGATGGAAAAGATTCGGACTGGTGGTAGACTATTGTTAGGCCTAGGACAGGAGGTCCCTTAATATTAGATACCTCTTCCTCAATAAAAAGGTGGAAAGAAGTGTTCTTTTACGTACTGGGGGATTGACAGTTCCATCCCGCCGAGGTAAATAGGGAGAGTGTAGTCCCTTCTCTTTATCACCTCTTATGTAAGTGAAATATTATATTTGATTCTTATTTCGGTTTTATGTCGAGGTCATTTTCCTAATTACTCCATTTTTTCTTGTAGATTACAAGGCATCTTCACTAAGCTCGACCATCCAGAGACAGGCCGACTCCATCCGCCCTCTCCCAGCAAGGCAAAGGTCCTGCAAATTTGTGATTTCAGACACAAATTTGTTTCAAGAGGGTCTATTCTAGTCCCTGCCACCAAGTCCAATCTCAATCGAAACTACGACTTTGGCCCCCACATCTTCTCGTAAGCATGCTTTATGTTGTCTTTTTCGATATTTATCTTTAACATAAGACTGATCTAATATTAAAATCTGTTTTATGCCAAGATCCAAGTATGTTGGGATACAAGGCAGCGAAAGCAGTTGCTGCAGCTGCCAAAGGAAAGAAGAAAGACCTTCCTACCAACGTTGTAATTGAAAATGATGAGGTTGAGGTTGAGGTTGAGCCTGAGCAACCTCTGAAGAGACGCCGATCTGAGGACCCGCCTAGACAGCCTACTTCGACAGTGCCTTCTTTTGGGAAGTTTACCTCTCCACCGCCTTACCAGGAGTCACCTTTAGTACCTAATGCCATCCTTCTGACCATGGCAACTAGCTCTTCAAGGTCACATGACAGATGCCCTGATCTACAAAGACCAAATACTGATAACTTGGTGGGCCGTACTTGGCTGAGACGCCTGTTGGCAAGGCTATCATCTAAGCTCAACTCCACAGCCACATATCCATCCTATATATGATGTCGGTGGCAGAGAAGGCAATCTTTAAAGTTAATCGTTGGTAGGTGGCCTCAGCATTTTTAAGACCGAAGGGATGAATTATCCTCTTCAATGTGTAGTAAAATTCAATGTTTGAAATGTGAAATTAGAATCAATAACTTAAAGTAGTGAAGAATTGGAATTCCCTCAATTGGATTGGATCAATCATATCAATTATT
>CAIGRF010191209.1:10053-28276 GCA_903798235.1 Fraxinus ornus | reverse complement strand
GTGGCCTCCAGCTTCTTAAAGACGGCAAATGGGTCGATGTGCCACCTATGCGCCACTCCATTGTCATCGACATTGGCGACCAACTCGAGGTATGCCTACCAGTCAAAGAAACTAAAACCCCATGTTTGCTTATTATTGGTCTCATAATTGAGATTAAGGCTTAATTCCTTCCGAATTTGTGTGAAGGTAATTACAAATGGAAAGTACAAGAGTGTGATGCACAGAGTGGTTGCACAAATAGACGGAAATAGAATGTCCCTATTATCATTCTACAATCCTGGAAGTGATGCAGTGATCTATCCAACACCAGAATTGGTAGAGAGTGAAGAGAATAAAGACTTGTATCCAAAATTCGTGTTTGATGACTACATGAAGCTCTATGTTGGTCTCAAATTCCAAGCTAAAGAACCAAGATTTGAAGCCCTGAAGGCCATGGAAAACACACCTAATTTGGGTCCAATTGCTATTGTTTAAGTAGTAATTAGCTTAAAACTCACTGTTGAAAAGTCTTATCTTTTCAGTTCAATCTTAATATAGTCCTCTTGTATTTGGATGGATGGATTGTAAACTTATAATAAAGTCTATGTTCATCAAAGAATTTGTCTCTGTGTTGAACTTCAAAGTATTTACAGAGCAAGAAGCCATGGATGGCAATAAAGAGTATTTATTACCATGTCAACATGAGATTAGTGCTCCCTTTTTTTGCAACTTGATTAGGTTTGGTTGTGACCTAATGTTAGTTAATTCTTGTTTACCAAACTGTTTTCATCATTTTTATTAATTTTAAACGAGATAAAATGATAATTTTTGTATTCCAACAACACGATACATAAATGGTTTAAACGAGTGATAAGAGCTATTTGTTCATTTGACACAGAGATAATGTGTCCCATTTCTAATTGTATCGATTGACATGTTTTGCCTAATTTAATTTAGATTGTGTTTTTTATTTCAGGAAAAAAATATTTTAAGATTCACCAACTTCAAATTTTATATGTTATTTAATACTATGTGAACATTAAACTATTAAAATTTATGAATAATCAGATTTCTTGAATAAAACATTATAAAAAAAAATTCTCAAAATATCAAAGTAAACGCGTTTTCCATTTTTCTGTTTTCAGAAACCGTTTTTCAAAATAATAAAAAGAACACATTTTCAACAATTTCAAAACAGACACTCAAAACACAAAATGAAATCAAAACTCAAAACAGAAAATTGAAACACGAAGAAAACAGCTCCTAAGTTTTTCTTCTCAACTTGAATGCTAGATTGGGCTAAACAATTTAAAATAATAATACATGATTTAAACGTTTTTGGATCAAATTTGCAATTATAACAAAAAATACTTGAGGATCAAGTTATCCATGTTCAAAACCAACTTGGTTATGGGACGCAAGATTGAAGGGTGATAGTACAATCACTTGAGTTGAGTTGTTCACGAGCCGACTCTCAAGTTCAAAACGAACCGAGTCATTGACGAGCTAGCTTATGACTTGGCTCGTGAAAAAAAAAAATGGCTGCTTGATCCATACTTGTCTCAAAATGAGTCTGAATCATCCATGAACCAAATCAAGACTAGCAAAACCTACTAACGACTTGACCAATTTACTATGCATATGCTATGTCCTCGATGAAAGAAATTTTAACATGTAATGGAGGTTGTCCTTTTTACTCGCTTCACCCCAAACTCAAACACAGCATTTCTATTATTCTCTCTCTTTCTTTAACAATCTTCATTGGGTTTGAGTCCAATTTTTTGTTCAAATGCATTTTGAAATAGTATTTTTTGATGGAAAATGTGTGATTTAAAAATAAAGAAAAGTTTTGAATTTGCGTATATGTGTAGAGATGGTAACGGGGCGGGCACCCCCCTTTCATTTTTATTAACATTTCATTTTTCCCACCTCAAAAATTCTAGCTCTGCCCATCCTATTACCACATGTGAGCATGCCAAAGACTTTATGTGACTTCGTGATCTTCACGTAAATATAAAATCAGTTAAGAAGTCAATTCATTCAATTTAATTACACACATTAAATAAATGGCCCACTCTATTTAGTATTTACCTAAGAATCGAGTACGAATGTAGATAATTTATTTAGCCCTGGTTAGACTTTGATTTTGATTTTTTTTTCACAATTGTTTTTTTTTTTTTTAAACTTATTTTAACCATACATTCTCTAGTAACAAAAAAATATGCATGACATAAATCATCCATAATAATCGTATATTTATGATAAATTATCTAATGTACTATGAATAGCGTTACACATACAATAATATGATTATCAAAGATGAATGATTATATGTTAAGGAAAAATTGTCACGTTCTTCTTTCTTTTTTTGACGATCCGCACCTTATTGTTTCGGTAACGAGTTGATAACCAATCTTTAAAAGGGCAAATAGTCTTTTAGCCTTTTTTATTATAAAATTGCAAAAGCAATCTCTAAATTATTTAAATCTCTTTAAATTCATTATGGGACATTTACGTGTCCAATTTTAAGAATCTAAGTTTTTCTTCTCAACTTGAATGCTAGATTGGGATAAACGATTTAAAATAATAATACACGATTTAAACGTTTTTGGATCAAATTTGCAATTATAACAAAAAAAATACTTAAGAGGATCAACTTATCCATGTTCAAAACCAACTTGGTTATGGGACACAAGATTGAAGAGCGATAGTACAATCTCTCGAGTTGAGTTGTTCACGAGTTGACTCTCGAGTTCAAAACGAGTCGAGTCATTTATGAGCTAGCTTATGACGTGGCTCATAAAAAAAGTGGCGGCTTGATACATGCTTCATGCTTGTATTAAAACGAGTCTGAATCGTCTATGAACGAAATCAAGATTAGCAAAACCTACGAACGACTTGACCAGTTTACTGTCCATATTCTATATCATCAATGAAAGAATTTTTACTCAAACACAAAATTTTTATTACTCTCTCTCTCTAACAATCTTCATTGCATTTTTTAGCGCCTATTTGAGTCCAATTTTTTTTGTTCAAATGCATTTTGGAATAGTATTTTTTGATGAAAAATGTGTGATTTAAAAATAAGGGAAAAGCTTTGGGTTTACGTGTATGTGTAGAGATGGCAACGGAGCGGTTTCGGAGCAGGGCACCCCCTCCCCGCCCCGCCACTCCCCACCCCGTCCCACCTTAGACGGGCGGGGCGCGGGCTTGCCCCATTTCCTGTCCCGTTTAATTTTTATTTATTTTTTTTTCAAAAAATTTCAGTTAACTATTTTTTTTTTTAATTTGTAATTTAATTATTTTTTTAATTCTTCACGGAGCGAGTTCGGGGCGCTTCGGGGCTGAGCACCCCCGCCCCGCCCCGTGACTCGGGGCAGGGCGGCGATCCCCATCCCGCCAACCCGTCGGGACGGGGTTTTTTTTTTTTCACTCGTGTGATAGAAAATAAGAGAAATAAAAGTAATAATATATTTTGGAAATAATGTGATTGGTTTTCATTTTTCTCTCTCTACACATACTCAACATTATAAAGAGAGAAACAGGCGCGCACACATACACACACATACAAGTCCAGTGTAGATTTTTCTTGATCATAAATCAAGAAAATGTTGCCGTTCGGAACACTTGATGAAGCAGCGGTTTTTCTTGGTAGAAACCTAACAATTGCAGAGACATTATGGTTCAAATACTCGGCCCGGAAGTCCGATTACATTTTGTATTGTCATAATATACTCTTCTTACTCATCTTCTACACGGTCTTCCCAATGCCATACGTTTTTATTGAATTGATGCGTTCCAAGAAGATTGATCAATTCAAGATTCAGCCCAAATTCAAGAACTCTTTGTCCAATATGTTCGATTGCTATAGAAAAGTCGTGACTAATTTTTTTGTTGTTGTTGGCCCTCTGCAAATCTTTTCTTACCCTATTATTGAGGTATGATTAATTAGTATTTAATTTTGTCATTAGGGTCGTGATTAATTTATGACTTGAAGATTTCATTAGTAGTGGAATATGAAATATATTGTAGATGATTGGAATAAGGACAAGTTTGCCATTGCCATCTGGGTGGGAGATGTTTTTTCAGATACTGGTGTACTTTCTTATTGAGGACTATGTGAATTACTGGCTACATAGATTGCTTCACAATGGATGGGGCTACGAGAAAATCCACAGAGTTCACCATGAATACAACGCTCCAATTGGATTTGCATCTCCTTATGCACATTGGGCAGAAATCACAATCCTCGGATTTCCCTCATTTATAGGTCCACTCATTGTTCCGGGACACATGATCACCTTCTGGCTATGGTTTATTTTGAGGCAATTGGAAGGCATTGAAACTCACAGTGGGTATGTATACGAACATTTCAAGTATTCAAGAAAATCCATTTTCACTCGTCTAAAAACTTGAGCTGACGCGTTTATTTAAATTTAGTCTTCGACTCGCTCCCTCAAGTGCAAAAACGTGTGTTTTCATGCAGGTATGAGTTCCCTTGGAGTCCTTCGAAATTTATTCCATTTTATGGAGGAGCAATTTACCATGATTACCACCACTCAGTTGGAGGAAATTGCCAGAGCAACTTTGCTTCAGTATTCACTTACTGTGATTACATTTATGGAACCAACAAGGTCTGCCCGTATTTCGAACACAAGTTTTTTTCTTTCTGACGTTTTTATTGTAGAACGAAATAACGTCTAATTGTTATTTTCATCGCTTTTATGCCCTTTACTGTGATTTCTCTTGACTGTGTTTTCTAGGGATACAGCTACCAGAAGGAAGTACTGGAAAAGGTACTAGCTAAACTTTCCCTCGATCATTGTGATTAGTTATGAATTATGGTGGGATTGTTCTTTCCTTTCATGGTGGGGGTGGAATTCACGTTACTTATCTTATTGTACTGCTTGTTGGATTCATCAGGCACGGGAGAAATCGAAGAAAATGTGAGTAAAACATGGAGACAGAACACAAGTCCTGAAACTTACTGCATGTGCAAGTATTTAAGAGAACGCTATTATCAAGTAAAATCTTGATTTTGGGTTGGTGAATAAATAAAATATAAAAAGCTTAGTAATAATTATGACTTTCTGTATGTGGAATGGACTCTAAAACAGTATGCAATAAAGTTGTTGTGAATGATGTTGTATAGCTATACATGCCAATTTATTTTTATTTTTGTTTTTTGTTTTTTATTATTATTCATCAGATTATGCAGTGTTTGCATGGTTGGCAGTTGATCTTTTCTCTCTTTGAGAACCAAAAAGATTTACGCCCACCGTGGGGCTCGAACCCACGACCACAAGGTTAAGAGCCTTGCGCTCTACCAACTGAGCTAGACGGGCTTTGTTGATTTGAACGTAATCTTTGAAGAACTTGAACAGTTTTATTCGCTTTTTCTAGTTCAAATCAAAAGATTTGATTTATGGTAATTGATATTGGGCCTAGTAGTGTGCGGGCCGGGCCCCGTTTTGACATGACTAGCTATACATGCCAATTTATTTTTATTTTTGTTTTTTGTTTTTTATTATTATTCATCAGATTATGCAGTGTTTGCATGGTTGGCAGCTGATCTTTTCTCTCTTTGAGAACCAAAAAGATTTACGCCCACCGTGGGGCTCGAACCCACGACCACAAGGTTAAGAGCCTTGCGCTCTACCGACTGAGCTAGACGGGCTTTGTTGATTTGAACGTAATCTTTCAAGAACTTGAACAGTTTTATTCGCCTTTTCTAGTTCAAATCAAAAGATTTGATTTATGGTAATTGATATAACACATCCCTTAGTTTTGAAGCATATTCCACACTTCATGAAAGGTTGGAGAGTCCAATCCTATATTTTTCTTTCAAAAAAAAAATATTATGATTTTATCTTGAGAAAGGAAATATATTTGGTTTGTAAATATTAGGCAAGATTTTCAAATTCAAGAATATAATTTGATTTTCCAAATACTAATAAATATTTTTTTGTACTTGAAGAAAATACACAATCATGGAAATCCTTAGCCCTTGTTTGATCAACCAACAAGTTTCTAGCAAATTGACGGCAAAATCCAAACATTAAAAGAAAACCGATACAACATTTTCTCTTCTCTCCTCTTCTATATCTCAAAATTCAGAAAAAAAAAAAAAAAAACTTAGTAAATCATCGTTTATAAATACAATAATCTAATTTGGATTATAAAATAATCGGAGACTTTCCTGTTTCCTCTTCCAAATAGAACACGACTTATCCTAAATTGATGATAAAATGCCTCCTAGTTGCTTGATAACTCGGAAACAACAAAATCTATATTATGAATGAAAACTTGCACTTTGTCCTGGATAAAATGGTCATTAACTTCCCCAACAAATTCTTAAACTCTCCAGAGCCAGGATGTACAGGACTTCAATAAGTTGCCTGAAGATCTTCATTTGCCCCTAAAGAATCATGTTTCATTCATTATACAGTCAGAAACCAACCATCGAACTCCCGTTTGGCAGTTCCATATATGTATATGTTGCACCCTGCACATCCAAAATATATGCATAACCATTCAGAATTCAAGAAACACGAACATAAAAGAAGCACAAGAATCAGGGGAAAACATACAGATTGTGTGAATCAAGACGAACCTGCTGGTTTTGGGCAAAAATTAAGTATAACGTGACGAAAGCCAACTTCTAGATTCCGAGGCCATCAACAGAAAGCTCCTTTTCTGACAAGAGCTTAAGTTTCTGCAGGACAAAATGAGATAATAAGGCGAGAGAGTTCCACAGGAAGTGAAGAAATTACACTGACTAAGGCCATGGATGGCTGTTCGAGTTCAGAAGGCTTCTACTGGGCGGAAAACAATATTCAGATATAAAGAAATAAAATGTAAAGCAATATATGCGAGAGAGCTCCATCGGAAACAAAGGACTTATGACAAATTGGTCATCCGCATGTACGAAATGGCAGTAAAAAAGAACAAAGGTTAGCTGTAGACTAAAATATTATGTGTGTGTGTGTGTGAGAGAGAGAAGAATAAGGAAAAGCGAAAGATAACATTACCGTGATATATCGAGGTGGATCATCAATACTAGTTGAACCAAGGACTACTTCCCTCCTCAATTTTGCTGTTAGCTTGTGACAAACCCTTAGCTGAGGACAAAACAAGCGAATGTAAGCCATCTGCACAAGGCGAACACTATCAAGATTACATCTGAGGAATAAAACGAGAGTCCTACCTCAGATCTAGTTGCCCCACCAATTATGAATATAAAAATGCGCTGTCCCATCTTCTTAAAATCATTAGATACATTTCTCAAAACTGAATCACTGAAAACACAGTATTAAAGAGTTGTTAGTACTTGAAAATCCTATTCAAAGATGTTGGGAATGCAACAGATATTCTCTTAACAGAGTAGAAGAAAATTTGACAAATGATATACAACAGTGAATTTTGTTTATCTGTAGGCTATATAATGCATTTTCTTGTATGACTGAAACTCCATAAAAAAGAAGACCAAACCATCAAACTAAAGGATGAACTTAAATTGGTCACACAATCGCGTGGATCCTAACTAACAATGACTTTCAGGATAAAGCAATTTTTTTCTGAAGCACAGATTACTAGGTGTTTATACCTTGAATATCCATCGTCAGATGCTCGAGATCGTGCCCATGTTGCAGTCCGTCTTGATCTCACTGATCCACCCTGAGCGGGAACATTAGTTCGCCCTGATCTCACCGATCCACCCTGAGGTGGCCCGCTGGAAGGACTAGGATTATTCATGCATTGATAATCTTCTTTTGACAGTTCACGTTTATTCAACTTCTCTATTAACTCCTGAATAAATAAAAAGTGAAAAGCAATGTTATTGTACACTTTTCATGAAAGAGAGAACAATACATGATGAAAATGTTTAGCTCAAAGCATTTCATTCTGCCTTCTTGACAGAAACACTATGATAAAGAAGCATGAATGCATGATACCTTGCACAACAAGATGTTGGAAAAAATTCACCTCCATTTTTTTTTCTGCTCCTTTTTTCTCTTTATCAACTTACTCTCCACTTCTTACAATTTAAACTTGTAAGAACTTTATGTGAAGTGGTCAATCACATACTTTTCCAGGATTAATAGTGCATTGCCTCATTTCTGTGTGTAAAGTTCTTAAATTGATATTTTCAATCTATTGGTAATGATCAGGAAGCAGTTGATTATGCAGGCAGCCCAAGATAAACGAATCATGTCATAATTTGCTCTACATTATTCAAACCAATTCAGGTAAGACTTCCTTAAGTCATAAGATGTTTACTCTTAAGCAGTTGTAAGTGATAATGGGTGATATAGGGGCTGAGAGCAGAAATTCAGTCTTAAGTGAATAGGACCTGGAGAATTAATGAATAGGAGATTAATTTTTTATTTTTTTATTTTTTTTTTCAATCTTGGAAGATTTACTTGCCATACAAATTAATTCAAGTATGAAGTAGCATAAAAATGTCAAGAACATGGTTTCATTTTCAAGTTTAACTGTGCAAATGCAGTGAAATATTTCAAGTTTGTTTCATTCTTAATATGCTACGCTGGTTTACTCTTGATTTGGTATTAGTAGCTCCCTTATCAATGTAGATTATAAATCAACTCTCCAAGTCACATAATCCAATCACCTAGTGAAAATTGGGATAAGGACCAGGTCAGCTCACACTCAAAACTGGAGGCTCTAGAGACTAGAGTTGAAACCTCTCTTCCAATAAAAACCTACATCTATGCAGACAAGGAAAAAATAAAAAGTGCAGTGTGAAACGATGAGGAGTTTTTAGCTTGTAAAATGCAGGACTTTTGAAGTTTAGATTCAAGTAGCATATGCAAACACTTTAATCAAACCTCTATCATAGGATAAAACCGAGATAGCGCCCATGTTTCTTCTTCCTCTCCAGTTCGATCCTTTCTTGCTGCATTCTTCCTCTAATAAGCAAACAAAAAGGTTAGAGAACTGTCAGTCTCAGTTCTAGAACCAACTGTGGTTCTGCAACTGACTAAGCATTTTGACTGGTAAATATATTTACCTTTGCTGAATCAAACTTAAGCGAAAAAGTCCCATTTGAAGTCTTTCTTGAATCTGATCCCTCGAGCAATTTCATATTTTTCACTGCCTTCATGTCCTCGCTTGATAATTTTGCCAACTGAAGTAGTAAAATAGCAGCCTCATCAATTTTATCTAATATTTTAGATCAATTATATTACTCCGAGCATCCACAAAATATAATGCCGGGAATCACATAAATGGATAAAATTTCCTCCACCCCCTACTCAGCAAATGGATACTCATCTTCCTACGACCTCGTGCGAGTCAGTGGCTTCAATTAATAACCATTTTAATGACCAACAAGGGCTTGACACTTAAAACTCATTTTCAGACATCTAAAATTGAACAAACTGAAATTGATTAAAAATCAAAATAACTTGAAACGAAAACTAAAGAGAATCCAGTTAATGAAATCACTTTGTTGATAAATAGGATCACTCAAATAAACTTTTTCCAAAACTGTATTAAGTAATTTGAAAAAATTAAAATCCAACAATGTCTTCTTTCAAAACTCATGTAAGATCTCTCAGTTCGTGGATAATAATATTTTCCTTAATTGTAATTTCAACCGCCATTTCTCACAAGCCATTCTTAATTATTAGAGCAAGAATGATCTTAGAGACAATCATCTCAATTATATGATTATTCAGTCCAAAATCCCAAACCCAATGCTAGTACAGTTGGGGCAGGTGCAGAGGGAGGAGGAACCCCTGGGCAGTATCCCAGAGCTGCTCCAAGCCCGTTTAACTTTTCATGTGTAAAATTCAATAACTTGATCATAAAAGATATATCACATCCATGATAGTTTGTATGGAGTTCCAGACGAGGTATGGAAATTAAGAGGTTATTTTATGTAACATTTCACACTCACCCTCACGACTAATCTACTGATCTAGAATCCTTCTTAACTACATCATATAGTTTAAGGAAAGGTACTTTGGAAAGAAAAATAACTACGTTTGGAAAGAGACCATCACTTGTGAACATCCCAAAAGGAAATAATAAGTGAAAAAAAATGCATGCAAAAGATAAAATTGAAACAAGCATTCAAGATTGATAAAAGTGCACTTAAATAATCTCTCAAATGAGGATAACATATAGAAGGATGCAGAGTAGATGGACTAAGGAATTAACGTTAAGCACCTGTTTGTTTCACATTATTTTAACATCAAAATGAATTTTTGGACCCTTCTTTTAAAGACGGTGGGTCCCACCCTGAGAGGCTGAGACAAAGTGGTAAAAAATTGCGGTTGATATCCCTAAGCAACGGTCAAAATTCTCCTTAAAATGCCAAACAAACAGGATGTAAAGGTTAGGATCAGTCATTAGTCAACCTATCACATCAAGATACTCTTAACAGATGTATTCTAATTCCAATCAAAATAATCTTTCAGACTGTATATAATTGTACCTTCTCAGCTTCTCATGAATGTTCTGTTCTGTAAAAAAAAAAAAAATTCTGTTCTTGCATTTCAACATAATGCAGTAGGATATTCAAGGGACGTTCAAAAAGAAAATTAAAGCATATACCCCGTCAATCTCACAAAAAATCATAGTTCAGCTTTGAAAAATATTTTAGAAGAGAATTATCTCACCTTAATGCTTTTGGTATTTACTTAATAAAGTAGGGCCATATATTAGATATTTAGAAGAATTATTTTGAGACAATATTAGACACCCCTCAACTGACAATATCAGAGACAAGGGATCTCCTGTGTTTTGGAAAATCACAAAACCTCCCTTCTAGGCAAAAATAAATATAACTTTCCTATTTTAACCTTCATTATATTAGATTTGGAACAAGCATTTTTTCTTATTTTATTTTTTCTTAATTTTAGCTTGAAGAAAACTCAAAATGCTAACTTCATTATTTTTTTGTATCGTGATAAGAACAAAAATAAAATAATTTACTCAGTATAATGCAAGTGTGTGTGTGTGTGAGAGAGAGAGAGAGAGCAGTCATGAGTCACCTGCATTAGTTTTGTTGCTTTGTCACCCTCAAATTTTTCTGGATAGACAGAAGCATATATCATCAAAAGCCGTAACTTATTCTCGCACATCCCATTCTGCATGAGGTAAAGAAATGGCCACAGTGCTGTGAGAAACAAAGAACTCAATGCTAGCCAGACTTCTGGATGCAGACACAGACATAAAAATTATCACCTGCTTCATTCTCAAAAAATTGATGACTTCCTTTGTTCCTGCATCGCCAAATACAAGATCTTGCTCAAGTTGTCCAAGTTCTCGAAGACCCACATCTCTGATGATTGCATTAAGTTTTCCAGCAATCTGAAAGAAAAGAAGTATATAATCAGCTCAATAGAAAGTGGTTAACGTGCTTGGATTGTCTTGCCTTTGTAATACTTCTAAAAGGTTTTCATTTGATTAGTCTTCTGTGTCACATTCAAAATTAGAATTAATGGTAGAACTCTATGTGTACGAGGAATCCTGATGGAAAGCCTAAAATGATTACATATTCATTCATAGGCTAGACGATAAATAGTTAAAGTGCTTCATTGAGGATGCTGAGAGAGAGTGGGGAGAAATAATTTATAAATCCTATGAAGAAAGAAGCAAACCTCAACATGGAGAGAGAGTTTCTCCATTTGTTCATTGTATTGTGGTAAAGCTTGAACCATTTTCTGCATGTCTCTTGTAGACAATTCACTACCATCTCTACATAAAAACAAAATTCAACATCAGACGAGAAAAACAAACAGCAATAATTTCATGAAAGGACGCTTCTGTTCTTTTGAAACTCTACATATTTATAGATTTAAAATTTATTCATGAATATTTTGAAACCGAAATGAGATAGACAATAACTCTTCCGGTAAAACTCCACTTAAAAAAGCTTATAAGAACATAACGAAAACAAAAAATCATATTGTATATCAGTGATCATGACAGAATGGTAAGAGTAAATGTCAAATATGTCAAACACATCTAAAAGTGTGTCGCATAGTTTATAATCTTTTCAAATTACCAGATAGTGCTGATTTGTCTAAATAAGTTCGTTTTGCAGTTTTCAAAGGAAAGATCTTAGCTTTGGGAAACTGCAAATTAATATAAACTATGACACCATAGGATCTCCTTGGCTATTTCTCTATTCAAGAAATAAAATTTCGTGGGTGATGGGAAAATGTTTCCGCTCTAAGAGACTAAAATTAAGATTCCCAAAGCTAGTGGTCAAAGAAAAATAAACTTTCTCGGTAAAATATAATAGATATGCATCACTGTGGTAAAAAAGGGGGAAAATTGTATGTACGAGAACAATTATCACCAACCTCTGCTGCAATTGTGCTGCTTTGTTCTTTGAAACAAAATTTGTCATCTTCTCGCTCAACTTTTCACTAGCCTGAAAAATTCAAGTTGAGGAACAATATTCATATACGAAAAAATAACCCCAAGAGACAAGATGACGCATGAGAAGTACCTCTGCTATATGAGCATGTCGGAGCTCAAGCCAGACAGGGTCGTTGTCTTCTAAAAGGACTTCCTTTTTCTCAGGCTCTCCTCCTGATTTGCTAGGAATCTTTCATCCATTATGTCATCAGATGAGTCCACATATCTCAAGACTCAAAATAACCCCTCAAAATATAAAGACAACAAAAACATTTACCTCATGCACGTATTTGTTTCCCTCCAAATCAAGCATATCATGACACATAGCATCATATGTCCATTCGTGAATAATTGGAGCAATCTAAAGCATCAGATTCATCATAAGTATAACAAAAAGAATAAATTTAAATGTACATTCTTGTTGACATTAAGGATGACATTCCCCTATTTGTCAAAATCTGGCCAGTAATGTGAACGGATGTTGTAAAAATCAATGGCTATGATGGATGTCATATCAAAGAATGTCAAACTTAATGTACATGTAGCATGTTTCTAACCAAAAACCTTTAGCCAACAAAGAAAATGGAAAAAATATTATTAGGAAAATAGTCAAAACCTGATCTATTGATCTGTCCACTATTAGTAATTCACATGTTTCCGTCTGTGGAAAGTTAGGAATGGCTGATTTATACATTGTAATGTTGTTCCAAATAGCAGCAGCAAGCTTTGTGGGAACTAATTCACGGGATGTTTTCATCGTCGATGCATCATCAAGTACCTTGGCAGCTCGATATCTCACAAAAGGAAATTCCTATATATTTAGCATCATGTTAAGTGACAGCAGTCAGCAGAGGAATAAGTAAACACATGAAATAAATCCAGCTCTCACATTTTCCATATTAGCAGCCACAAATCACAATAAAAAAGGTTCCAAGATTACTTATTTTCCAGTTCTCTGCTTTATCTTTCAGTTTCCTATATCACTCTTTCCATTTTTGATATTTTTCTTATCTTCCCTACTAGTCTAACACCATTAACCAAAAACTAATGGAACATAGTGTTGGGGAAATCTGGAGGAAGGTTAAGTTTGTCAATTCATCTATCTTGTACCATTCATCTGACAATACTATAATGGTAGGACCATGTTACATGTACAACATTAGTTGATAACATCTTGTTTGACATCATTATATGCATCCATTTTAAAAAACTATTTTTTAATCACGTGGTAGGATTTTGACAACACATGATTGTTAACCAATGTTGTATACTTAGATTTATTCATAATGGTAATAAAGTACATCTCAGGAAATAAAAATTGTTAAAAGCCTAGAGTTCAATAAACTTTGGATCAATTTTGACCAAAAGAGTCTTCAATTAAACTACAGACTGCTCCAGACATTACGAATTTTTCCCCTTCTGCATATTTAATTGTAATTAAATATTATAAAATAGTATTTTTATTTTGTATGGATGCAGATCCAAAAGCTGAAAGAAGTTAGCCCATCGCTACCTTTAATGAAGCGAAAACAGTAGCAATTCTAGTAGCCATTACATTCAAGCATGCATCAAATCTGCGAGAATTTCCAGCATCTTCACCAAAGAGTTCTTCTAGTGCTCTTTCATGATCGGTAATAAAAGCCTGCAACCAAAGTTACCAAGCTAATAGAACTTCCATCTTAATTAGGACCCATATATAAATCTGAGAGGAAACTAAGAACTAAAAATCACATAAACTCATTGGACAGAAACTTCTTATTACGTATAAAATATTTTCTCCATTATTATGCATTTCTAACTTGTAGATCAAGTGAAGCCTATCCATGGTGCTTAAATTTAAATTTCCTGCAATGCTGAAAGGTATTATCAAATTGCATCAACACAAGTGAATCATGCAGTACCTGACTGTCGATAGAGAAGTACTCCAAATTCATCTGTATTTTGCCAATGGACAAGAATTTTTTTAAAATAACTAAGATAACTGTAAGAATCCTCAGAGTATATAAATGAACTTCGCTGCTCGAGATGAGAAGATGTTAACCTCTCTTAATGCACCAATACGTGGTAACACACTAGTATCATTCTTGATTCGAGCAACAAGATCTTTTGGCACAGATGAACTGAAGTATACATATGCTCTGAAAGAGGGATACCAAGATAAAAAGAAAGGAAATGTCAAAATCTGTAAAATCAGATCAAAGGATGTATGAGATTCAGAGAAGTATTTTTTTATCGCTCACTTCCTGTATAAGGGTTCTCTTCCTGACATGTCTGACAAGAACATAATGACACTGCATAGGTTTCAAACAGTAATCAGTCCCTGTCTTCTTATAAGACATTCTGAATAACTAGCTAAAAGAGATAAAAAGTGTTAAATATATAAATGGAAATTCCACGTGCACCGTGCACGGACTTTGCAAACAAATAAATCCTAGATGTGGATATGTGAGCGGTGGGATATGACTCAAAACTACCAGTACAAGCACCTAAAATGTGCATATTTATATTTTGCATATATACTGGAATGCATATATCTTGCTTTCTTTTCATTAAATAAATGAATGATAATAAAAAAATTGAAGAAACTGAATGATAACCATACTTCTCCTTGGAAGGTTGAATGAAGTATATGGCATCCATTGATGGCAAAGGTTGTCTTCTTCTGAAAAGGTCTTCCACCACTGCCAGATGAAATAGCGATAATAAAAAGGAGAAGAATAACCGGGAAGATATTCAAGAAAATCGACAACTGTTTGTAAAGATGTTAAACAATTGATTGGCAGATGCATTCATGTAACGTGATTATCAAAATCATATTGCCCGAGCACCGTTAGTGTACAATTGAAACTTGGACTAGTAATTCAGATAAAAATATAGAATGGATAGCACATCTAGTGAGAATCAAGTGATTGGATCTTGGATAATGAAACACGAAGAAGGGCTAAAGCCTTTTTGTCACGACAGTTCACCAGATCTGACTAAGTGAGCAGAAAAAGTAGAGTACATTGAAGATAAAATGACCCAAAAAAGATTTGTTGAGGTTAACAAGAAACAAGGTGACAGGATTTATGATGTAAACATGATGGTATGTTACAAATTTATCGTATGGTTCTCACATGAAATTCCTTGGTCTGTGATATCTGCCATTTTGCAGGAGTGAGACATCACTTTCACTGTGACTTTATCCATGATAAGTACCTGCACTAATTTGAGAAGTGAGGCGCCTAACTTACAAAAACTAAAGGGCCACCAGAGTTGAAAAAACATGGAAAAACAAGTATATCAACAACATAAAACGTGATGTTATGTTTTTTGCTAGCAAATGTTAGAGCTTCAGAATTAATTCTAACACAATTTTGAATAGTTTCAAGAAGTTCAAGATTACAAAAAATTTGGACTAATGCTTCTCAACTACTGTATATGCATGAATAACTATTTATATTTAATAAAAAGGAAAGAAACTAAAGTGCACATATATAAGAAAAACCAAGAATGCCTAAGAAAAGGTATATTTTGCTCAAACTTTCACTTCAAATGTTCCTTAATTTGCTATTGATTCGTTCAGCCGCATCCTCAAAATTTGCTTATTTTACTTGTCAAATTAAACTAAAATTCTATTTTCCCTTGAAAGAATTCATGTGCCTTGGCATGCTTCAAAGCTAGTGTCGAGGTTATTAATCATATCTGATGTTAATTGTGTAATTGAAAACTGGAGGATGTGGCCAATAGCATACATCTTAAACAAAACATGACAATAGGAGATAAAACTTACCTTCCACGACGACTTTGAATCTCCTGATTTGGAAGATTGAAGCATTTCATACAACAGCCCTAAAAAGTTCACCAAAGCAATCAGTTCAAATTCTGAAAATTAACAATTACTAATTTAAAAGTCATCCACATACTTGTGCATGCTTAAAGGAGAGGATATGCAAAGCAGGACAATTATAAACATGACACAAAGAAACAAGAAAGTAGTTAAACTGAAAACTGTAAATTTTTAATACAATAGCCGTAAAGTCCACTGCACATCCTCTTTGTTTATGCATATAAGCCTTTTCCAGCTACATATAATTTTCCACTATTCATTACATTATCTCCAACTCTTAAACCAAGCTGCATTATAAACATGGCCAGTCTCCTGGCCAAGCCAACACCGAATCAAATATCACTATGAAGTAACCACCTTTTCTCGTGCAAATTAAAGACAAATTAATAGGCCATTTGACATTTTTCTCAGTCCATTAAATGCTAAACTAGAATTTCCCAAATCGTGTGGAATATAGGTCTCTTAAATCAAACCATTATTTGATATAACCGATTCTCTTGATCCAAACATAATTTGGTAATTAACCCTGATCCAAATATTTTTCAACAACGTGAAGCGAGAGAGGAAAGTTTACACATACATATAACATATCCAGTAAGCTATACAATGACGATTGCAAGATACATAAAATCGAAAGCGAAAGCGAAAGCGAAACAAAAAGAAATAATGCTGCAGTGTCTCTGTGTGTGTGTCGTGAGAGACAGAGAAATGATAGAATGGCACTTACGATCGCGGCTGACTTGCCGGAAAGTCTTGTACTCTCCACCATGGGAGGACGACTCTGAATCCGAAAATGACATCTAATTGAACTTTTTATCTCAGTAATGGAGGTAAAATTGGATTATTTTCAGAGTCTAATCCAAATATTTTCAAAATGGAGAGCAATAAACGGAGAATGAAATACAAAAGAGGAAAAAAATGGCAGTGCGTTTTTGAAGGCGAGGGAGACTGGGAAAGGGTCGTTATGTTTGTGGGGACGCATAATTTGCTCCAACGGTGGTTACTTTTTTTATTCTATTTAACTCCCACATTTTATCTTTTATTTGCTTACCACACCCTGTAACTTTTATGCCATTTTGGTACGACATAAATATTACTTATTTGTGTATCGTGAATAATAGGCCTAGGCATTTTAATTGAAGTCGAACCCCTCGAACCAAAATTCACGCAATTTCTGGCTCAAGTCACACAATTTCTGGACCTCGGTAGACTGGTATAAGTCATTTTTTAACTACCTATATTTATATTTAAAGATAATTAAAAAAACACGTTTTAGTAACTATCCATTATAAATGCAGTCGTTTCTATTTCAAAATACACGCATCCCATTGACCCAATTACGAAATGTCCTTCTCTCTCTAGAATGTATAATCGATTTTCGTCAAATCTTTTTGATCACTTATGCCCTTCTTATCTCCTCGGACTCTTTTCCAAGAATTGCTTCGTTTGAGTACCGACATCTTACTTTCTCACTCTCTATCTTTTTACACAAATTCTCTGATTGAATAGTCATTCTTTCATGCACTGCTCTCATTTGCGCCTAGCCTCACATATAGCCTGTTGGAGCTCTATGTGATGCCATGCATATGCTTGCTCTTTAGGACATGTTTGAGCCACATTTTTATTGTAGAATGCAATTTTAAATAGTAGGTTGATCGAGAGTGTGTAGTTAAAATTAAAAAAAGTTTTTAGATTGCGTGCAATATTATTGAAAGATGTGTGGTTAAAAAGTATAGAAAAAAATGTATTTAGAAAAAAAAAAAAAAAGTCAAACGAGTTCTTAACATATACAAGTATGGATGGCAAAAAAATCCGCCCCGCCCCGCCCCGACAGGTTGGTGGGGCGGGGCGGGGAGAGAGTGCCCCGCCTCGAAGCGCCCAGAACCCGCCCCGTGAAGAATAAAAAAAATTTAAAATTAAGAAAAAATTAATTAACAAGAAATTTTTGTAAAAAAATAAATTAAAAAAAATTAAACGGAGCAGAAAATGGGACAAGCTCACGCCCCGAACCCGCCCCGT
>CAIGRF010191206.1:0-17966 GCA_903798235.1 Fraxinus ornus | reverse complement strand
CTAAATTCTGCACTGTATTATCATTAATTAATTAGTCTTGACTACATACGTCTTGCATAGAGTCTTGGTAAAGAAATTAAATACTGGCGCAACTGATACATTTAATTGGATATTCTATAAGCACAAGATGAAGGAGACATAATGTCTTACTTCAATAGGTAGAAAAATGAGGACTATGTTGAACTTCATCATCTTTTTAGCAGGTCATCAACACCTAATAAGCTATGCCCTATTCTTTTTTAAAAAGAACAGAGAGACCTTCAAACTCAAAGTTTAAAAAATAAGTTTTGAATCAGATCTCTTAATATTATTTTTGTCACTTATCATCATTTCAAGTGTTTTAAGTTTAAAGTAACTAATGATTAAGACAATTTTTTTTTTTTTTTTATATTTACGCTATCATATAGCCAATTGTACTATGGCACGTGCATCTTACTGGTTGTTAAAAAAGAAGGAATTTTTTTTGAATTTACGTTCAATATTATTTTATTGAAAAATGTGTGATTGATAAGATGAGATAAAAAAAATGAATTATAATTTAATAAGGAATAATGGGGGCCAAACGTGGGCTAAAAAGTTAGAAAATTTTTAAATTTACGTGCAGAATATTTTATTATATGAATGTATAATTGAAAATGAGCATATATAAAAAAAGTTTGAAACTTTAAAAGAATGTGAAATTTTAAAAGATTTTGCTATATGTATTTTTAAACTTGAAATTCATCAAACATTTTTAAAATTCCTCTATCAATGAATTTCTTTTAAATTCACTCATTATTGAAAATATTTAAATTTTAAAAGATTTCATCGAAACTCATTAAATTGTAAAGAATTTTATTAAAATTTATTAAAATGGATAAGGATTTTAAAAATCCATCAAAACACCCCCTAAATTTTACACACCGAGTCGTAGGAAGTCTCTGAACCATCTTTTTCATCTTTTACACACGCTTTGGATTTGGATTAGAATTCAGACAGCTTCCCGGCGAAAATGTTTCCGCCGGAGCTCCAGCCGAGGGCCTTCCGTCCCCACATATCATCCTCTTTGAGCGCCCCATCTTTCCCCACTACCTCCTATAATGGTGACCAAAACCCTAACCCTAGCCCTAGCTCCTCCTCCTATCATGGCACCACCAACAGCCGCCGCAGCTCTTCCGTCAAGAATTCCCGATTCTCTCCGTCTTCCTTCTTCCACAACACTAGAATCGCTATTTCCTTGGTTCCCTGCGCAGTCTTCCTCCTAGACCTTGGTGGAACTCCGGTCGTTGCCACCCTCACCATCGGCCTCATGATAGCCTACATCCTTGATTCCATCAATTTTAACTCCGGCTCGTTCTTTGCCGTCTGGTTTGCCCTCATTTTCGCTCAGATCGCCTTCTTCTTCAGCTCCTCCCTCATCCTCACCTTCAATTCCATCCCTCTCGCTCTCCTTGCCGCTTTAACTTGTGGGTTGGCCAATTTCCTAATCGGTGTTTGGGTTTCCCTTCAGTTCAAGTGGATTCAAATTGAATACCCTACCATTGTGATCGCACTGGAAAGGCTCTTATTCGCCTGCGTTCCCCTCATCGCCTTGGTTCTTTTCACCTGGGCAGTAGTCTCCGCAGTTGGTATGGTCAACGCCGCATATTATGTCATGGTTTTCAATTGTGGTTTCTATTGGCTTTATTCAGTCCCTCGGGTATCATCCTTTAAGTCAAAGCAAGATGTGAGTTACCATGGGGGTGAAGTTCCAGACGACAGTCTAATTCTAGGACAGCTTGAGAGTTGCGTGCACACTTTGAATCTATTGTTCTTCCCTCTGTCCTTTCACATTGCGTCACATTACTCTGTTATATTTTCATCAGCTGCTTCAGTTTGCGATCTGTTCCTTCTTTTTTTCATTCCCTTTTTGTTTCAACTTTATGCATCGACTAGAGGGGCACTGTGGTGGGTCACCAAAATTGAGCACCAGTTGCAGAGCATTCGATTAGTCAATGGTGCTATTGCACTGGTTGTTGTCGTAATTTGCTTGGAGGTCAGAGTTGTTTTCCATTCCTTTGGGCGGTACATTCATGTTCCACCCCCACTAAATTATCTGCTTGTTACCATTACTATGCTCGGAGGGGCAGCGGCTGCTGGTTCTTATGCACTTGGCATGATTTCTGATGCTTTAAGCTCTCTAGCCTTCACTGCTGTGGCTGTCATTGTCAGTGCTGCTGGAGCAATTGTCGTGGGGTTTCCTATTCTGGTATGCATTTCATATTCAACGACTTGTTGTATTTCAAATTTATGTGCTGTTTAAGGCTCTAATACCTTTAGAAACCCAATGAAACTGCAGTTCTTAAGCAATTGTCGTCGAGGTGCCTAACTTGCATTGTCAATATGAAATGTATTCAATTTGTTAAAGTTCAATAACTAAGAGCACATTTAGCTGTGCTTAGAAGCACCATTTTTAGGTTCTTTTAAGCACTGCCAAACATGCTATATGTTTATACCTTGCTGTGTGTGCTTAATTAAGGACTCCATCAGTCACCCTTAAGCATATATTTTCATCATTTGTAGGTCAAATCATGTAGGTGATTTCTTAATCCAAAAAGTGCTTAGAAGCAAGTGTTGAGCATGCTTATAACTTTACTCTTACAAAGTTTGATGGTAACAAACATTTGATTGCTAGGAAAGAACAGTCTGAACTGGAAATCATGCCATATTAGAGTTGTTTTGGAGGCTTAGAATTTTTAGGTTAAAAATTTCATACCGTTTGTTTATGGGCTGCGAGACATTGTTGCAGAGCATTTATCGTTGTCCAAACTATCCTCACAAAAATATAAGATGCTTGGTTATTGCGAAATAGCCGACAAAGCTAATTTACAATATGATGTATAATTTTTTGATTGAAGCTTTTTACTTCATATTGCAGTTCTTCCCGCTCCCCGCGGTAGCTGGGTTTTATTTGGCTCGCTTTTTCACCAAAAAGAGTCTATCATCGTACTTTGCATTTGTTGTGCTAGGGAGCTTGATGGTTACGTGGTTTGTGATGCATAATTATTGGGACCTTAATATTTGGATGGCGGGAATGTCATTGAAATCTTTCTGCAAGCTTATAGTTGGCAGCGTTATCCTAGCAATGGCAGTTCCTGGTTTAGCTGTTCTTCCACCAAAATTTCATTTCTTGACAGAGGCGGGATTAATTGGGCATGCGTTGTTGCTATGCCACATAGAAAATCAGTTTTTCAATTACTCAAATGTGTACTACCATGGTTTGGATGATGATGCGATGTATCCCAGTTACATGATTGTCCTGACTACATTAGTCGGTTTAGCTCTTGTCAGGAGACTTATGGTAGATAATCGCGTTGGACAAAAGGCAGTGTGGGTATTGTTGTGCTTGTATTTCTCGAAGCTTTCTATGCTGTTTATGCCATCAAAGTCTGTTTTGTGGGTTTCAGCTGTTCTCTTATTAGCAGTCTCTCCTCCACTTCTCCTTTACAAGTATCTACTGGACCTTTTTGATCGTCACAATTACCCTTTTTACATCATGTCACCCAATGAAAATTATTATTCTTATGCAGGGACAAGTCAAGAACAGCCTCAAAGATGAAGCCTTGGCAAGGTTATGCTCATGCTGGTGTCGTTGCTATGTCTGTGTGGTTTTGTCGTGAGACAATCTTTGAAGCTCTTCAATGGTGGAATGGTAGGCCTCCATCAGATGGTTTGCTTTTGGGCTCTTGCATTCTTTTGATGGGATTGGCTTGTATTCCTATCGTTGCTCTCCACTTCTCCCATGTCATGGTATTAATTTGACTATTACCTTTTGTTTTTCTATCTTTAGTATAAATTTGTGTGCCACTGGATCAGCAAATTGTCCGTGTTTCTTACTGTAACTAAATTAGTAACTGTAGAATTATATCAATTTTGGTTTTCATTCTACATTTTTATGGACGGGAAGTTGATGTTACTAAAGATGTTAGACTCCAACACATCATTGTTTGTAGGTTATTGTAGAAAAAAGGTTTTTCAATGGCTAGTGCTGCGTGGTTTTAATTTATATGAAATAACGAATAGATAGACATTAGACGGTAAATACTATCATAATCTGCATGTCTTATTTGATCCTTGGCTGATGGAGTCTAATTTATTTCTCTTTCTTCTTTTGTTTGGTTCAAACGATGTGGCATTTGGTGCAGCCTATTAATATCGTGTCTCTCATATCATAAGATTTCAATTTGCTGCATCCTAAAGAGAGATGCTACATGTACCTAAAATCTTACCTAATCTTTTACATAATCGCCCCCCAATAGGGGGTGGCCATGTGTCAATTATGTAAAAGGTTTGGTAAAATTTTATATACAACAAGTTTTTTCCATAAAAAAATAACAACAAATTAGGCATTAGGCCTTGTTTAGTTCCCTTTTTTTTTATTAGGTAAAATTTTATGTACAAGTTTTTTCCCATCCTAAAAGATAGTAGTGATATTCTCTAAAGAATAGGTTTTATTTTCCAAGCCTTCTTAATATGGTAGTTTGAATGTTGCTAAGTAATCCACTTTTTCTTCGTCCTTCCAGTCTGCAAAGAGATGTTTGGTGCTGGTTCTGGCAACAGGAGTGCTGTTTATCCTGATGCAGCCACCGATTCCGGTGTCATGGTCATATCACTCAGACCTAATCAAATCTGCTCGTCAATCTGCAGATGACATCTCCATATATGGCTTCATGGCATCGAAGCCTACATGGCCATCTTGGTTACTTATTTTAGTTATCATGCTCACTCTAGCTGCTGTTACCTCCATAATTCCCATTAAATACATTGTTGAGTTGAGGACTTTTTACTCCATTGCCATGGGAGTTGCCCTTGGAATTTACATATCTGCAGAATACTTCCTCCAGGCAGCAATACTGCATGTCCTTATTATTGTCACCATGGTCTGTACCTCTGTATTTGTGGTCTTCACTCATTTACCATCTGCCTCAAGCACAAAGATCCTGCCATGGGTATTTGCGCTTATTGTGGCCCTCTTTCCTGTAACTTATCTACTGGAGGGCCAGGTGAGAATTAACAAAAGCATTGTTGGAGAAATTGGAATTGGGGATCTGGGGGAGGAAGACAGCAAAGTAGCAACACTTCTGGCTGTTGAGGGTGCAAGGACATCTTTTCTTGGTTTATATGCTGCAATCTTTATGCTTATAGCACTGGAGATAAAGTTTGAGTTGGCTTCACTTATGCGAGAAAAGGTTGTAGAAAGGGGTGGACTTAGACAGGGCCAATCTAGTCAAAATAGCTCGGCTATTGTCCCTCCAAGATTGAGGTTCATGCAGCAACGCAGGGCCTCTATGGCGCCAACCTTCACCATTAAGAGAATGGCTGCTGAAGGAGCCTGGATGCCTGCAGTTGGCAATTTTGCTACAGTGATGTGCTTTGCAATATGCCTCATCTTAAACGTACATCTTACAGGCGGCTCAAACCGCGCTATATTTTTCTTGGCTCCGATCTTGCTGTTGCTTAACCAGGACTCAGATTTCTTTTCTGGTTTTGGGGATAAGCAAAGGTACTTCCCAGTTACAGTAGCTATCTCTGTCTACTTGGTGATGACGGCCATATACAGCATGTGGGAAGATGTATGGCATGGAAACGTAGGATGGGGCTTTGATATAGGAGGACCTGATTGGTTGTTTGTAGTAAAGAATCTGGCCCTCCTTATCCTCACATTACCAAGCCATATTGTTTTCAATCGATTCGTATGGAGCTACACTAAACAGACTGACTCGATGCCATTGCTTATAATACCCCTCAATCTGCCATCAGTCATAATAACAGATATCATCAAGATCAAGATTTTGGGGCTGCTTGGAGTTATATATTCATTGGCGCAGTATCTGATTTCCAGACAGCAATATATATCTGGGTTGAAGTATATTTAGACAACAATATATGTGCTGTATGAATATCATTTGGCAATTTTCAAGTGAGGTGTGGACTTTGCAGGGTTACTTGTACCTCTTCCTTCCTTAATTTACACATGAGATTTTGTTTAATGCTTAGGTGCCAGGTCACACAAACTAACAAAATTCTTTTATATGACCCTTGAGAACGAGGACAATTGAAGAATCTTCTTTTGGCAAAATTTGAAGAGAAAAATGCTTGACATTCTATGCTAGTGGAATGTCAGTTTCTAGTTCTACCCTTATCTATGTTATAATATATATTCACACCATTTTTTTTAACCTTGAAATGTCTTTGGGGTATAATGCCCAAAATCTCATTTACTAGTTAAAAAAATTATGCATTTTTCAGCTGCAGACGTGTTTTTGAGGAATGCGAGTTGAGTGTCATCTGCAAGCTTGATCTCTATGCATCTTTAGTGCTGCCCTATTCGTGTCCAGTGGCACGCAATTCTCAACTGCTAGACTGATGCAATTATAAACTGTGGAAATCTTACAGGATCTCCATTGGTGTAAATTTGGTGTCAACTGATATCTTCAAATATCACTTTTGCATCATCATTTATATTTTGATGGATCTAACTTCAGATTTTGCTCCAGAAGTTTTGAATCCACTTTTTGCCTCTTGTAGATGTGAAAAAAATTGTAAATTTACTACTTTCTTGGCATTTTCGGTTGGATTTGCATTTCAGTTTCCTCTCTCCGTAGGAGAGGTTTCTGGTCACTTCGAAGATCTAAATCATAATTTGGATCTATTTTACACAACGATTGGATATGTTCTGAGGATTCTAATATACAAATTTGTAACACGTGATTGAGTTCAACTACAAGAATAAAGGGACCAAAAACAAGGAAGAATTAAGAAAGAAAATGATATTACAGTTGCATTCAGAAGCAAATTCAATCCAACACTAGTAATTTCGCCACACACAAGTTAATTAGGGGCAGATAGAAGACAATGAGGATGGATAATAACATCTGTAAACCAAAATCAAAACCATCCATAGTTGGAGTAATTGTTTCTGTATTCATTGGAGGCATCAACGTTAGCTAGGGAGTTGAATCTCGAATAGTCCCCTGTGTTGTCCATACCCTGTTGTTGTTCGGACAGTTCAAGAAACCTCATGTCATTCAAAACTTCATGTCCCATTTCTGAAAGCACTGGTGGCTCGCTAGAACCACCATAATAGCAGCTCGTAATATCTGGTGGTAGTGGTGGCAGTTCAGCCGTGTCAGACGTACTATTACTCACCTTCAACTCATGTTGGAACAAACTACTAGAGTTGTTTTGGTCCCATACCTCTCCAGCACAGACTCCCGGGACTTGAAATTGATTCAAGTTATTATGATCATTCTGTTCAAAATAGAATAGTTGGTCCCTTGAATTAATATCCTCGACATGCTGTGAATTAGCAAAGAGATCAGAGAGATGGTGCTGGGATTCATCCGGGGACACAATGGAAGTGACAGATGAACCAAGTGGCATATCTGAGTAGACAAAGTTGGTGCGAGCTTTGGAGCCCCGCATTGATCGTGCAGACCTGTCATAGGCCAAAGCAGCCTCCTCCGCAGTGTCAAAAGTTCCAAGCCAATGCCTCTCTTTAGTGGAAGGGTCTCTTATCTCTGCAGCGTATCTGCCCCACGGCCTCCTCCTCACCCCAAGAAATTTTGTTGTCGATTGTTCTTGTTGATTCTGGTTCGTCTTCTTCTTGCCTTTTGAAGAAGATGGAGAATTTTCGCTTGAATTGTTCATGATGGATGTTTATAGTTACTGGATATAGCAATAGAATCAATCTTAGGGATAGATAAGAAATCTGACAAAGATTCAACTGTCACTGAGGGTGATGAAAAGCAATATTTTCTGACAAGAGAGTGAGAGAGTTTTTTTAAGGATGTTTTCGACAGTTACATTTACATTTCAGGTGTTTAAATAAGCAGCTTGTCAATGACTCCAATGCTGTAACTTTTGAGAATTTTATGAAATTAAAATCAATTCTAAAAAAATCCTGCTAACTCCTCTGATCATTAGTTCATCACATTCATCATCACATGCACCGCTAATCATCTACTTGTGACATGATTAACTACATATTCTGCAAAATATATGTATATCTATATCTGGTTTTCTGCAAAATAATTCCTCGAATTTTGTATTATGTCACTAACATAGTAAATCACTAGTAAGTTATTAACTCTTATTAAGAGTTGGGAAACTGGCTTCTATTCTTGTCTGAAACTTCAATTCATGGATAGGATTTCTTCCTGGAAACAAATTTTATATGCATATTAATTTATCAGTGAGTTAAAAAGATATCTTAATTATATATGCAAGGCATGTGATGTTGAGGAAAGTTGATTGAAACAACAAAGTAATGATAGACTTCTTTTTTTAACTTCTTGGACATATAAAGAAATAATATGCACAAGGCTGCAACTCATTATTGAGCCCCTGGTTGACAACCACTATTCCTAAAAAACAATGTTTTGGATAGTGATTTTTAGAATAATGTGTTGTTTAAAAGTAGGGGAAAATTTTGGGTTTACATATAGAATATTTTATTGTGTGAATGTATGATTGAAAATGAATATGTAGAAAAAAGAATTTGAAAAAAATGGTTGTCATACTAGGGTTGAATTAGCCAAGTGAAAGGATGCATCGGTACAAAGAGCAAAAAAGGGGCATTGTTAATAAAGGATTAATCATAAGCAATATTATAACCGAAGCCATGTGCATCCATTTTCACACAAATTAATTTCAATTCTCTCTCTCTCACAACTTTTTCCAAAACCAAATAAATATGTATTGCATTGGATTTGCTTTCCCTAACTTCTTGTCCTACTATCTATCCTCGAAACATTTTTGACATCTCTTTTTAGTAAATGAGAAGATTCTAACATATTTTTGTAGGTTCGACACATTAAACTGTCTTTCCATTTGGTAAGGAGAGACGATGTTATATGGTGTCAATAATATATTGAGGGAATAGTCAAGCGAACTAGAAAGTTCGAGACAATAGATCTCAACTCTAATTTTTAGCAAATTCTTCGCATCCCACTACTTTTTTTCGCCTCTATTCAATCCCTCGGGGAATGAAGGAATAAAGCTCAAAACAAGAGAAAAAGGGCCATCAAAATTGGGTTCCACGTGAGAGGCAGGGATACCTACCTTTTGTCTTTTGAACTAAAACATTTTGACACTACTCTACCTAACATCTAGCCCCCTACTCCTACACGTAACTTCACATGGGTACCTAGAGTAAAAAAATTAGCAAAGGTTAAACCAAATTTTATATTATTCAAGAGCTCTATTCTCGACTGGATTAGGTCAAGAATTTCAGTCAGTCAAAGCAAATTGAATTATATGAGTAATAAATTATTGTAATAGGTGGGCACATGCACGTTGTCTCAAAAGCAAAACTAGAAAAGAATTCCTATTCTAACTTAATCCCTATTTTGGGGAGAAATGTTTCCATGCTGTCCACCAAAGTCTATGAACAAAGAGGAATTCCAATTGGGTCACATTTGATTTTACATGAGTAAAAAACCAACCCAACATGGCGTCATCAATATCGACACAACCTGCTTTTGACCAATTTGTCGAAGAAGAATGTCACTAGCTGATCTCATTGAAATTTTCAACTTTAAATTTTATTACCAGTAACAAGTGCCAACTACATTCAAGTAATAGGATTCACACGCATAGTTCCTGGGGTTAGTGGCGGCCAAAATATATAAATTTACCGCTCATACAATACCCTTTAGTCATTAAATGTAGCCTAGATAAGGAAAAGTATTTACAGGTCAAGGAAATATGCAACTGCAATATTACAAGTCCTGTTGCTCAGTTTTCAACGGCGTGCTTCCATTCTGAAGGTAAAGGCTATTGGCAACCATAGAGTCACTGACCAAGCCAACGTCAACATCGTCAAAATTGAGTTGGCCTCTGAGCTTCCGAGTACTGTAAACAAGAAACCAAACGAGTCAGTATCGTTGTAGCATATTTTCGAAGACTGGAGTGTTGGTATAACAAACTAGACATACCCATTCAAGCGGTTATTAATGACAGTCAAGTCTTTTGAAGGGCTCTGGTAAGCATGAGTGCTTTCTCCAACGCAAGCATAATAGCTTTTAGAGCTATGTGAGACCAGTGCGTCCATCTGCAAACACAAGCCATAATCCAAGACAAAATTAAAACAATTACTGACAAGAAACCAGTCAAAAAAAATAAATCTACTGATGTGGTGCTCGGTTTTAATCTAGTGCACCGTGTCTTTGTCAAGAGCTGTTATCAATAAAAAGGAGCTAAGAATTAAATTCTATTTGGCGAGACTCAGATACCAAACTATATGTAGATTCCGTTATCACTCTTCACTAAAAAAAAGTTGCATGGTGAACTTGAACTTCAGTGTTTTCCCAGCAGATCCTTTTAAAGTGCAAAGGGGAATATTCCTTTTTTTTTTTTTTTTTTAACCAATGCAGGTGTGAATTTAGTTGGAAACTAAAAATATTCCCGGAGTTTGCAAGACAAAATTTAGCAGATATTGGAGTATGAAGAATTACAAAGAAACGGTGCATTCAGAACCTTATTTCTTATGACCCAGATAAGACACCACCAATACATAGATTTTCCATGTTTTCCATAGAAAAATAGGAAAAAAGAGGACTATTTACAATGACAACATGAATGACACTAAATCACAACTTCAGAGTTAACTAAAAGGATTAAAAACAAATATAGCAACAACTGTTCACTCTGAAAGAGGGCAAAGATTTAGGCAAGAAAAAATGGGCTTAGAAATAGAGAACAAGATGGAAACTGAACTAGTACCCTAATAAGTCATCCAAACAGAAAAAAATAAATGTTTATATGAATTTAGAAACAATAGGAATGAGCAAATATTTGTTTATTCAATGAAGGAATTGTAAGTAATCAACATAAAAATATTCAAAACATTTTAGGCAAATACATAAATGGGGATGAGAGCACATAGGATCACAAGATCTAATCACCTAAATTTGAATGAAGAAAATAAGTTGAGACAAATAATGGTTTTTTCTGGAGAAACTTGGATGCACCAGCACAAGCAGCAGCAAGGTGGTTCAGCTTATGCTATCTAGTAATCTAAGTAACAAACCAAAAACATGCCACAACCAGTATTCAGATACATTTTTTCGTTGTCATCCCTCTTAGCTTTACATGATAAACAGCGGGATAGACAAAATATATAATTTCCATGACCCCTCGTATACATAATAAAAACAACATTAGACAACAAAAGATGATATTTATAGGAATGCATCGTGAAACAACTCCATACCTTAGATGAACGCAACGGAGAGACATAAACGTTATGTGCTGCAGATACTTTCTTCGGAGACATGTCTGGGAGACTTGGAAACGAAGATGTCTTGGGTGATGCAGGATATGGACCTGATGGCCAGGAGAAATCGGGTACAATCTAAGGATTTAAGATCTAAGAGTTCCTAAAAGGAAACATTCACCAAGAAAATCCATTAAAATCACCGACCTTCATTATTCTTTCTAGATTCTGTGACATGATTACTTCTCTGTGCTGTTTCACCAGGAGCAAGCTCAACTAAAAGAGGCTTTACCGCAGGGATAAAAATTTCATTGTAAAATGTGATAATATCAACATGATCAGGACCACTTTTCTGTTTAAAACAACAAAATGGTTAACAGTTTTCAGAAGAGACTCAGGAAAAGAGAGTGAATGAAAAGAAAGACACCTCATTATGGCGAGCCGAAGTCCAATCAACATAAACACTGCGAAAAACTTGTGGTTTGCATTGAGGTTGCTTTCTATAATTGTAGATAATTTCTTTAAACGTCAGGTTCAGCTGAGAAATCTGAGGACAAAAAAATAGAATTATCAGAGAATAAAAGGAATGATTTATTATCAGTCTTGAAATAAGTTGAGCTGACCTTTGCAACTCCATAAAAACAACATAGGATGATTTGGTCAATATGACGGTTGAAAAACAGAGTTGTCCGCTGACCAACGATCTTTTGGAAGAGACAATACACACTCTCCCTTATCTTTGGAGACAGCTGTAGCCGCTCAACCATGCCATTAATCCTTACAGCAGCTAACTTTACAATCTGTGTTGGACAAAAAAAATGAAACACATAAGCGTTATAGCTCAATTATATTATGGAGTTAATTAATCCATATCAGTAGAATTTAAGGAACTTGCTACTATGCTCTAACGTGTAGGGAATAATGAAGTATTCCATGGGAGTCTGGACAATAAGCCTGCCATCCAAGCATCCAAGGACAACCCAGCCTCAGATGGTTTGAATAACTCAATGCATAACCATCCAAAGCAACTGAAATCCCCTGGTCGGAATTTCAGCCATGCGCTCTTCTCAAACAGAAGAATAAAAAGATGAGCAGAACTGTTTGCACCGTATGTGCACCAAAAAACTGGCCTCCACAAACACTGATATATGACTCTTGGCTCTACACACCACTAACTGGTATAATCATTATGATGTTGCTACTGGTATACCTTGCCAAAGAACACGTTAATTGCTGTTTCTGCACACGTTTCCCCACCACCACCTGGATTTGGCCTTGTTGGACTGAAAGCAAGATAAATTGCAGAACAATTAGAAAGAGGCCAGATGAAGTACCTTGCTTACATAAAATGCCACAGCTTGGCTTCTGAGATTTCAAGTGTCAATACCTGGCAAATGCAGACTGCAAAGCAGGTGTCAACTTTGATTTCAGATTGTTAAGGGCCAAAAGGCGATCCTTTACAGGTGAAGTGAACGAGTTCCGCTCTACTAACATACTTCGATACTCGGTGCACACTCTTTTGGGTGAACGAATATCTCCATTCTGACCTGGACAGATTATTTTTCGATTATGTTAATGAGAAAAACCATTAGCTTCGAAAACAGAAATGTAGTCAAGTCAAGAAACATTTTTAAGGCCAACTTCTTATCTTTCATAGTACCTCAACACATACACGTTTTACATGAGATGAACTGTTGTACAACAAATAAATCGAGCAAATCATTACCAGGAGTTTCCTGCTTCAGCATATATTGTGTGGGAAATGAGCCGCACGTCATGGCAATTGCATCCAAAGATGGCATTGGCTCAGCTGACAAGCCTAGACGATTTATTTCTACACTGAAGGCTGGCCTTGCAACTGTCAAAAAGTTGTACATAGAGGAGCCTTTTTCCCATACCAAGCTCTCCAAAAGTCGTTCTTCAAGTGAATTTAAATGCCTTCTCAATTCCCTCGGAAGGCTTTCTTCATGTCTGATAAAACTCTCTATCACCTTACTAAGATCAAAAGCCGTAATTCCAGTTCTTTCCAACACTGTTGGGAATAACATAGTCACTGTTTTATGTGTGGCAAGAACTAGTTCAGCAGAACAAGCAAGCATACATCTGTGAAACCTCTCGTTGGTTAGCAAAGAAGTTAAATTATCCGCGTGCAAAATTTGGGATTCTGCTGTGCACATGGCTTGCAGAACCCTGTAGTAAAGCTTCAGTGCCTCCAATCGACGCTGTTCTGCCCATATGTTGTCCATTAAGCTTGCAGTTTGCCCAGGTCCACTACTTGGAAATATGGCCACAAGTATTATTTGAGCCCTACGTATAACATCAGCTGTCACGTCTTTGTCACAAGAAGAAAAGAATTTCACCAGCTCTGCCGAAGGTTGAGATGGAAGTGGAGCTATAACTGTCCGTAGCCACCTTGCAGTAGTCATTGCCATGCTTACGGGGGTAGCTGCCATCTTGGAGTTGCTGCTAACGGGAATGCTACTGGAAGGAGACATAGGAGAGCGGTAAGGAGAGAGGGGACTCGTAACTGTCTTCGATGGGGAAGCTATTGAGTCAATCCTCCTCTACACGTCATTAAAGAAAATATGGTTACAAGAGATACAAAGCTCATAGCATTAATAATTCTATCAAAATAACACGGAACTAACCTTAGCCCCATATCCATTCATATTTATCGCACCTCCAGACAAGCTCCCTGACCCTAGAATGCTTTCATCCTCATCGATAAAAATCCTCTCATCTAGTTCACCCTTATTTTGAATAGCAACATCATAATCCTTTTCTAGTGAACTTATACTAGAAGATAAAGACAATTCATCCATCAGATCTTCAAAATAGATCAAACCATCTGCATTTGGACATAATTACAACATTGACAATGGCGCATCAATTACAGAAAACACAACATTAGAAGGGTAGTAACAGAATGTTAGGACAATCTGGAGATTAACCTGTGTTTATATTTGCCAGGTTTTCAGTTTTACATTCTGAAGCCAAGCAAGGTTTCTTCTTCAATGTATCAGTTATCAAGTCGTTTGCTTTTTCAAATGTTTTCCTCAACTCATATTCTGAGGTTTCATAAATGTTGCAAAGTGAGGCAAGTAGGTCAGCCTTGTCACCTTTCTTAACTGTAAAACAGTAAGCACAATGGTATTAGTCATATTGCACCGGGAAGAAATTAGTGGACCTAACGATAAAAAAAGGATAACTTCTTTTCCCTAATAAGGACACCAAAGGGCCAATTACCAAAGCGTGGAGAGTCAATAACATTGAATTTCCTGAAGCGAGCAGGGACATGTATAATAAGGATAGCCTGTCACCAGTTTCATCAAGCATTAGGTTAACGTAATATCTAACAGGAAAAAGATGTAAAGTACTTTCAGTTATATTCTGATGATTTCGATAAAGGTCAACACTAATCAATTAAAGACCAAGCTGAATATTAAAATTTACTCACCAATATAGAAACTAAACCATTTGTGCATGTCACTAAGTCCTTGAAACGGCAGAATACATGGACACGTAGAGCCAGAAATAGCAACCACCCGAAACGATAATAGTCTGAGGTGCAAACCGGGGTATCGGAAGTGTCTAAATTCTTATCATCGTTAGCATCATTTGTCAAGAAAAGTTCTCTGTATGAACGCTTGTAATACCTTGAATGCATTATAAACCAAGATATCAGATAAACGCTAGAATGTATACAGGGTTAAAAATTTAAACAAAAGGTATCCACACAACAAATTATTTCCAAGAATGAAGTATCCATGATGGTTGGACGAGAGGTCCTGATTATAATCGATAAGCTGCATTAAATAAGGAAAGCACTTTTTTTATATTGACATACTTCGTAATTGTAACACAACAAAAAGTACTAACATTAGAATGGAAAAGACACTATTTTAACACTGAACTTTGGGACCAGAAATATTTATTAATGGCCAGGTCCGGATAATATTCCTAAAATGCAGACAATGATAATAATTGCAGAAACGTTATATTGCCCACAATGCATATCATACAGTTCGAATCTATCTGTATTGGAATCATCTTTTAATAACCAAAATTTAACTGGCAAAAAGCATGATCCTCTCAAAACGAATGAATACAGTTGACCTTTTTTTCCATCTCAGGTCAGGAGAATGATATCCTAAAATGGAAGTAAAAGATATCGGTCATAACATTACTGGACGCAAGATTGTAATATCACATAATGTGCCAAAAAAAAGTCCAAGCAAGAAGGTGGCCCATTTAGATGTGCTAAACATGGATGCTTCAAATGTTAATGTGTGGCTGGTGGGTTAATTTTAGTATTTCTCTAGGTTTTCAATAGAATTTGAATCCAACGTCTACAAGCATAAAAGGGAAAAGCAGAATAGAAGAGGAATATTGAAATTTAGACTGGTTATTTGCAGAAGTTATAAGTTTCAAAGAAATAGAGGAAATAGGACTTGGAAGGTGGAAATTCTCTGGAAATCAACAAGTCATCAATTGCCATTGACATGATAAAGCAGTAGCATATTGGAAAAGAATACTTCAATAAACTCACTTGCTCAAAAGGCTCAAGTGGACAAAGTTGGCCTGCAATTCCTTCGCCTGAACGAACATAGAAAATAAAGCATGAATAGGTGTAAAAATCAGTACACACCTCTAGAATGTTAGCTAAATACTACACTATGCAATTACCTCAAGTCTCTTCTCCCAATCCGCACCATAGAGGTTACTTAGAATCAGACTAACCTTGACAATGAACTGAGGAAGTTCTTTGAAAAAGTCAACAATGCTGCAAAGCAGGGTACCAGTTTTATGATTGTCCAATAATAAGACAACAAAAGAAATGAAGTGAATCAACATGGATATACTTGAGTTTTGCAGCTCTTAGTATCTGGCATAAAGTAAATCCATTTTCTCCACTCCCTCCATTCGAATTATCAGCTTCTCTCTCATCACCCAGCCTTTTCACAGAGTAGAGAACAAACGCAAACCAATAACGTTCTACTTCTTCTGGCTGATAGTGACATGCAATCATTAAGCATTTAATAACATGACAGAATCAAAAGCATGTTTGTAAAGGGTTTATAAACGGTTAAATGAGTGGTGGATAAAATTTGTGGGTCCTCAGAACGTGTAGATAAAAAGTGATTTGAACTGTCATAAATAGTTTATAAACACGAGGCAAACCTAAAAAAAATAATCATCTCAACGACCTATCTATATTCAATCATTTGAAGAGGGAACAATTAGGGAAAAAGACAATCAGTGGCGAAAAAATTAAACACAAAAACAGCAGCAGCAGGGGGAGGAGGGGGAACCACATACCATCCCACTTCCAACAGAAGAAATACTAGCGGATAGAATATGCTTGATTTCATTAAACAGCTTTGTTGCTTGCACCAAAAAGTTGACGTCCAATGATAATTCATTCTGTTTATCAGACAGGATAAAGTCAAATTAACGAAAAATTAGAAATGCCAAATGACCTAAACTTCAAACCAAACAACATGTACAATTTTTTGAATATTTTAAAAAGCTAAAGATAGAAAAGCCAAATGACCTAAATTTCGAAATTAACATCATATAAAAAAAAATTTATATATTTCAAAAACAAATCACCTCAAGCCATCCAAAAAGCGACCATCTAAACTGAAATTAACAACCTAAAAAAATGGATATTGGAACAAAGAAATACAATTTTCCGGCATTTGTTTTTTCAAGAATATCGAGGATAAAAAATCAGCTGCTTCTATTTAAGAGCGTCAACATTATAAACCTCCCAAATCCCATAAACAGTAACAACAAAAATCTAGATTGAAAATTCCTAAAAATTGAAATAGATAAAAAAAAATGGTGGGAATAGGGGAAAAAAGGAGAAACCTTGCAAAATTGAATGAATCGAGCTTCAATGGAGGGCTCCTCTCCATCACCAGAATGCGAATTCCTCGCCGGACTCGACACCTTTTTTACCTCCTCCATCTTTCCGGATCTCAGATCTATTGAAATCCACGAATCCAATAAAAACCCTAACTAAATTAAATAGGAAATAGAAGCATTGAAGATGAAATTACTCTACCTCTGAGCTGCTGATGCTACTTCCAGTTGTAGTTATCTCTATCCAACTCTTAGAAAACAGAGGGACGGAATTTGGGGTTTTAGGTTTATTTTGTTTTCTCCTTTTCTTTTATATATATATTCTTTTTTAGCTTTCGAAGAAAATATAATTCTCTCCGCTGGTCGCGCGGGAAAAAAAATAGCATGCCATGCCATAGACGACATAATGTATGATGAAAGCCAATGGAATATTGACACGTGTGATGGCGGGTTGTTTTTACCGCCAAAATGCCTAACGGAGAATCTACCGTTACCAAACGGAGGGATTGCCTATTAGCTAATGGGCCGACACTCAGTTTTGACTAGGTTTTTACAAATTGACATATATAACACAGGTTTATATAAAGCTATGAATAAATGTTATTTATGTTTCTTTCGTAAATAATCAACAAAGATTCTGATATTATTATCGATAAATGCAAGATGGCTGACAACAAACATGTGAAGTATAACCATCTATCTTCCATGTTAATTACACACAGTTTCTATTTTTATGTCTCGGGAATCTCTAGTTTCCTAGAAAATATGATATCAAGCCAAGTTGAAGCTCGATCTTTTATCAACACTAGTCGACGCACGTGCAATGCACTTGTTTTAATTTAATTGAGTATGTAATTGCGTG
>CAIGRF010191190.1:0-18320 GCA_903798235.1 Fraxinus ornus | reverse complement strand
GGCATTTTAAAATTTGGGTCGCTATAGGGCCGGTGGTGAGTTTTCAAAACCTGAAATGGTTAAGGCTCAAAATCACGTAACCCTGCCCTCGACGATCCAAAATAGCTCGACGCATAGCGGTGAACAAAGAAGTCGAGAAATTGACTAGCTCAAAATTGCTCTAAGGGCGGGTGGAGAGTTTTCAAAACTTAAAATGGTTAAGGCTCAAATCATCGGACCTGACATTTAACATTAAACATTTTGAGTATTTCGAGCGATGAGTCGGAATGACCGATCGACGAGTGAAAAACTCGTCGACCGATCGATGGTCGACCAACCAAAAGGCTGGTCGACATCGACAAGCCTCCTAGCTGGTCGATGGTCGACCATCTAGGCTGATCGACATCGACCAGCTTGACTGGTAGATTGTTGACCAGCCTTGTTGGTCGATTGTCGGCCATCAAGTAACCGGCCTCGCCAGTCGACGAATAAGGCTCCCTCACCATCACTCTTCTCAGATGAAGAAGATACAAAATTTTTGTACACGATAGAGGTGGAGTTTTAATTTTTTGGGAGGAAATTCTACCCCAAGACTCAAACTCGATAATGTGGTGCCACTTGTATGGTATTTTGTCACTCTAGACAATTAAACCGATCGACCCGCTTTTATTGAATGTCGACACCAAAAGAAAAAAATTAAGTAGTACGGAAGAAGTGAAGATGCTATCCCTGGCCGATGAACATCGACAAGGGATAAAGGGGCCAGTGTTATAGGATGTCATTAATAATTATGCAAAATGGCTAAGTCACCTGATATGCACTCCACGTAGAGCACCACCATGAGGCCGTCGACCCCCATATGGTCGTCTACCACCCCCATGTGTACGCGGGTGACAATATTGCAACCACGTACGCGGGTGACAATCTCAATCTTGCAACGGCGTACGCGAGTGACAATCTCAATCTTGTAACCGTGTACGCGGGTGACAATCTTGCACCGCGTACGCGGGTGACAATCTCAATCTTGTAATCGCGTACGCGGGTGACAAGACAATCTTGCAACCGCGCACCACCATGAGGCCGTCGACTCCCATGTGGTCGTCTACCACCCCCATGTGTACGCGGGTGACAATATTACAACAGCGTACGCGTGTGACAATATTGCAACCATGTACGCGGGTGTCAATCTCAATCTTGCAACCGCATACGCGGGTGACAATCTCAATCTTACAATCGCGTATGCGGGTGATAAAGACAATCTTGCAACCGCGCACCATCATGAGGTCATCGACCCCCATGCGACCGCCTACCCCATGAGGCCGTCAACCCACATAGGGCCCTATACGTTTAGATAGACCGCCTACCACCGTGAGGTCAATACTATGTTTAATCATACAAATGGCAATGTGTAGGACGGAAACCACCCAACAACGAACATGGGCACAACCAACCGCTTGACGAGTAGGGGTCACCACGTTAGAACGTGGAGGAAGTGGGAAGGTCTACGTGGGACACGTGACACCATTTATTACCGAACACATGCATAGCAACATGTGCCTATAAATACCTCCAAGGTGAGAAAGGTATGGACTCTTGAAACCCGAACTACGTAATTCGCATTATACTATCTTCCTACTCTTCAAAATCGATTACCGATTCTCACGTCGGAGGTACAACGGAGGAAAAAGCCCCGACCTCATTTTGCAGGTAGCAATCGTTGACCGGAGCAGCCGGACCACCGCACTCAGTAAGGTAAACACAGAGGACAATCTCGTAAATATTTCAGAGCACATTAAATTCAAACAAATAATTTGATCCGATTACATGGATTCAAAAATAATTTACTCAATTGAGCCACCATCTTATTGTGGAACTTATTAAATGATAAATAACATTATGACCTTTAACACAGAACTCAAGTCTTAGCCCATGTTTAAGCCACATTCTATAAAAATTCATTTTCAATCATATATTTTTTCAATAAAATAATTTTACTTATATACCAGAATCTCCAAAAAATTCAATATTGCAAAATTTATTATGGGCCCTTGATTAGGGCTAGACAAAACTCCCAAACTGGATCCGAACTGAACCGAATCAAGTGGTTCTTCTTAAGTTAAGTACCCGAACGAGTAACTGAATCGAGAACTGAGGGATTTGGTTCGATTTTCTATTCTAGACTAAGAACCGAATCTCCCTAATTTTTTTTCTTAAATAAGTCAAATTATTTTATTTTTCTAAATAAATTTGCTAACGAATCGAATAATGTCTAGAGATGGCAATTGATCCGTAGAGCCCGTTCGGCCCAGGAGCTCGTGGGCCGAGCAGAGCTGAGCATCGGCCTACGAGCTCCTCAAATTTGCTCGGCCCACGAGCTCCTCAAATTTTTTTTTAAGATAAACTTTTTTTAAAAAAAATAATAAAAAATAAACATTCGCTTTGGACGAGTCCACGAGCCGCTTGCCCATGGGTGAGCCAAGCGAGCGCCTATGACGAGCCCGAACCACCCACGAATCGAGCAGTTGAGCCGAACCGTTCGGCCCTTTTGCCACCACCAATCATGCCAGTGCCCTTTCCTTTGTGCCTACCCCTCACCACCCTTACCCCATACTACCCACTTTGTCCCTAAACCCTATCCCTATACCACCTCACCCCTACAGACAGACGCACTTCACCCTCTGTCCCTAACAAAACTTCAGATCCAACATTGCCTTCTTGCATTATTTTCTTGGATTCCAGACACACACACACACTCTATCACACACGCAAACTCACACCTGACATCAATTCAAATCAATTTAATGGCTTCTGATAGCAACACCCACCATAAATCATCTTCAAGAAATCAACAACAACTCGTCTCCACAATGATAAAGCAAGGCTTCATTTCTGACACCTTTCTCTCTCCTCCCCCAACTTTCCGACCCGTCCCTAGCCCGACCCGCTCACCGAATCCGAATCAGAGCCCGACCCTCTTCGAGATGATGTCCCTCGAACATGCCCGAGAGCCCAAACCGCCATCCGAAGCCCACAAGAAGCTCAGAGAAAGGATTTCTGCAATATTGTTCCAATCCCCATTTCATAACGTGAATAGTGACAATGATTGGGGGACGGGTGACGTCAGGCTGACTATAGTGGCCCGGGAGGGGGAGCCGGAGGGAGGTGGGGAAACGACGGCGTTCCGTGTGTCGATGGACTTGCACAGGAGGGTGCTCGCCGCAAAAAGCCGGTTCTTTGCAGAGAAGCTCCGGCGAAGTGGAACCCATTCCGTTGAAATTCTTGAATGTGATGACGTGGAGGTTTATGTACATGCAGTGGTACTTATATACTGTGAGAATTTGAAGACTAAGCTCATGGGTATGGAGGTTTCCAAGATCTTGGCCCTCTTAAAGGTTTCTCTCTCTTTATCTATTATTATTGCTTAACTGTTCTTAGAATCTCCCTTTTCTGTTTCTTTATAAATTGTAGTTTATTTGGGTACTTTTTGATGAAGCAATCTAGTCTATCAGCAAAACAAAAAAAGTACATGAATTTTTGCTGTGGAAAGCATTTGATTTGCCCTTTTCTTGGAAATGTTCTGTTATTGTTTTCTTGTAACTGTGTAATTTGGTGTTTTCAACAGCAGAAAATGATAATTTTGTCTAAATGATGAACCCCCGAGTTATTGGAAAATATAACCAAAGTCGGAGTGGAAGAGTAACTAGGCTTTGCTTGACAATCTGAGACAATTTTGTAGTATATTGATGGCTTGGATATCATCTGTTATTTGTCTCTTTCCCTGGAGCGAATTGCTGATCAACTTGATTGTGTAGAAAGCTGTATCGTGCTCGTATTTAGCGAATAATGAGAGTGAAGTATAGAAAAAAATTGATTTAATGGGGTAAACAGCAAAGAACGAAGGGTATACTAGTACAGGTATCAGTAATTAAATGAATTTGAGGATAATTAGGTCTGCCTAAGTTCAAGGTACGCCAAATGCAATTTTGGTAAGGTAAATTAGAAAATATTGCACATTTTCCAGAAATAATATTATACTCACCCAAATTCTTGTGCATTATACTGTCGAGTACCATTCAATGCTTTGTACCAAACATGCACGAAGTGTTCTCTAAGATTAGAGTTCCTCTGCATTTTCAGGTGTTTTCAGCCTTCTTATTTGATGATGGGATAATTGCATGTCTTGAGTATCTTGAAGCGGTACCTTGGTCTGAGAAAGAAGAGGAAAGAGTGGTGTCACATCTCAATCAACTTCAGCTTGATGGCTCAAGGACGGACGACGTGCTTCAGAGAGTAATAGCTGAGACGTCAACTTCTTCAAGAGCCGATGATATATTCTTGAAACTGTCGACTGGTATGTTGCAGGCCAAAAATGATAAAGCCCGAAGAGAAATGAAAATATTGATATCTCAATTGCTTAGAGAAGAGACTGTGGACAAGCCTGATATCTCAAGGGACACACTATATCATGTTTGCCATAGATGTCTTAGTTCTCTTGTCCTCTGCTTATCTGAAGCCGCTTGCTTAGATGAAAGCACTCGAGATCGAGGGATTTTAATGGGTGAGATCGCCCGAGAAGCTGATAATATTCAGTGGGTAGTTGATATCTTGGTCGACAGAAAAATGGGTGATGAATTTGTAAAGTTATGGGCCGAGCAGAAGGAGCTCGCTATTCTTCACTCGAAGATCCCCACAATGTATCGCCATGAAATTAGCAAGATCACTGCACAACTATGTATTGCTATTGGAAGAGGACATATTCTAGTACCAAAGGAGACGAGGTTTTCTCTGCTCTCAACCTGGTTGGAAGCGCTTTATGAGGATTTTAGATGGATGAGACAGGCTTCTAGAGCGGTTGACAAAAAACTGGTCGAGGAGGGACTAAGTCAGACAATTCTTACCCTGCCGTTACCTCAACAGCAATCGATTTTGCTTAACTGGTTTGATAGATTCCTCAACAGAGGTGATGATTGTCCGAATATTAAGAGGGCGTTTGAAATTTGGTGGAGAAGGTCTTTTGTGAAGCAATATGTGATTGAATCTCAGTTGCAGATAACCATCTGTGATTATCCAAACTGATGGTATGTTGTTAAATAAAAGTTTCTTTCTCGTACTATCCATAAATTTCAATATCATATTTCTTCAATTCTTAGAAAAGAGGCATTTTATTGTGTTTTTTCTTTCTTGACTGAACGAAGATTGTAACGCAAAACATGATGTGTACGTACCAGCAGTTGAATTTAATGAAGTAAAGACACTCATCGTCTGAATATGGTCTAACTTTATTATGCAGTAGTATTGAGTAGTATTGAATAGCACTGTACAACCAATACAAGGATTTTGCTGTCAAATATTGCAATATTCTGTCATTTATTAAATTCTCCGGCTGTGTACAGGATTTCCTTCTTATGTACGCCTCAGGAAGAATTTCTGTGCAAATAAAAAATTTAAAATACAAGTTTCCTAAGTTACTTATTTAACAATTCCTATTTGTTTCCAATGTTCACATACAAGATTAAATCAATGAAGAAAATCGAGTTCTTCGCCCTACTTACTGGTAATCCTTTTTCAAAGAAATTTATTTTTCCGCTGCTTTAATTCATCCTCAGTAGATTCTAGCACGAAGCTATAGTTCTTTGATTCAACTGTTTGATCTCTGCCCAATATTCTGTCCAACAAATCATCCCCCCTTCGTGTTTGAAGATTGATCGAGTTCTGGGAAGGCTTTGGGGAAGATAACTCTGCTGAAGTACTAGCAACTATCTCTACAGTCGAGTCTTCTATGTCAGCATCTTGTATCACCAATATGTCGTCGGGAAAGTTATCGAATGAGTTATTTCTCAACAAAAGACCACCCTTTGGCCCAAGTGGTGCTTCTTCATCCACAGATTTCTATGACACCATGAAAGTAATTTTTATGAACTTTTGTTCTATATTAAAGTACGCATCTGTTTATGAGTAAACTATTATTAAGCTAACCATGAGTTTTCAATGTAACTGTACCTTAATTTCTGTAACATTCACATTGTTCTCCATAAGATAAGATAGAAAGTCCTTGAAATTTTCTTCAGTTGGTCGATAATGGCCGCTGTGAGGCGAGACTGCCTGTCAAAATACAAAATGGGAAGAATGTATTTAACCGTGAAGCGCTGTGTATAATTGTAAGAAAATATGTATAAACGAGAACGAAGAATATTACTTTAATTACGCCTTTTTCAACGAGTATCCTCCCTGCAGCGGATGTGGCTCCCCCAGCCAAGAAACTAGAGTGATGAAATACGCCTTTTCTTTTCGGGCCAATGAAAAATGCCTTAGAGGTGCTGAGTACAAATATCCATTTGACGCCCTTTGGTTCTCCGGTGGTGTCAAGGATTTCTCGACTCCGCTTGTAGAATAGCATCCCGTCTTCCACTATAACTTCGTATGCCTTCCTTTCCATCTGTTAGAATACCGAACAATGAGTAAGAAATCTACGAATTCTACAAAAAACAGAGTTAAAAACAACGTAGGATCATGAGATGAAAGAACATACAGGATTAAGATATTTGATGCACTGCTTCTCAAGTTTTGATCTAGGACATTTTTCGACAAGATTTAGATTCTTCCCTTCGCCTCTAGCCAACCTGATATCATCAGTATTAGTCTCGATACCAAAAAGGGAAGATTATCGAATTGTGAGGAAAATATTAAAAACTTACCAGTAGAAGAAGGGTTCCTGTGTTGAAGAATGTAACCAGTCGATGAAGTATAATCGAAGATTGTGTCCATAGCGATGTTGCACATCAAACTGTACGCGCATTAATTAATCCATTTATAACAGATCGAAACAAGAGGAATACTGCATATAGAGAGCAACATATAACTTACTGCCTCAAGCCAATGTTCTAAAACAAGTTTTTGACCTTTCTCATTCTTGGATAAGCCTTTCCCAACCTGCATAACAAGGAATTTCGTAAGATTCTTGAAAGAGAAGTAGAAATGGTTTAAGTAGATAACAATTTCGATCAAATTTACTTTAGCAGCTCTCTTTCCTGCTCTCGACCAGCGGGAAATTGCAGTCTCTTTCTTCAAAAGATCAAAGAATGACACTGAATTGTAATTGAGTTCTACAAGATCTAACAGGTTCATCCTGCAATTAATCAAGAATTTATTTACCAATTAGTTTTCAAATGAGATGGTTTAAGCCCGATCCTAACACTAGTTAAAAACTTCTCAAGAGACAAGAAAAGACATACCAACTCTGCTCAACAAGAACTGCAGAATCAGCTAATTGATCCGCGGTGTAATCTGATCCACACGATTGATTAACTGTCTCATTGTCCTTCATACTACCTGATTGACCTTCTGCTTGTATAACCAATAAGCCGTGTTCCCTTTTTCGAAAGCTAACAGATACTTCCAGCAACATTTTCCCCGAACCAATAGATCGTGATATTGTGAGTTCAGGATCTTGACCCTTGAAGCTGATAGATCGAGCCAGAGTTTTCTCTTCATCGTTCCCAAAGTTGATTGAGTTCACAATGACAGATTCCAAGTCATCATAGGCGGAAAATGGGCATGAACATGATAGTCCCATGTTAATTGGAATTCAATTCCGAACAATCAAGAGCTGTGAAAAAAGAATTATTATTAGAAATCACATCAAGAAACGCCAATTAAAAACGTTCTTCACCAAAAGAATACTAAAGTCATAACTCAAATGACTTACAGAAGGCGGCTTAGATCAAAGAATTCTTAATAATGAGAACCCATTTCATCAAATTGAATTGAAGCACAACATAATAAAGCACCAAACTATTTAACCAAGATCATCGAACAGAGGGAAAAAAAAATACAATTTCTATCAAGTCAACACGTAAACAAGCAAACATGCAAATTGAAGTAAAAGCATAAGGTAAATGGAAGGCATAAACAGATGAAAATGAACCAAAAAACAGCAACATCAAAGTTTGAAGAATTCACCTTGAAGCAACAATCTAAATTTTAAGCCGCTTAAAAGACTTGCAGAATGAAAATCTCGAGTTGAGTTGAGTTTAGAAGCAAGGATCCGTATTAATAACATTTCCAATGACCCATTCTTCACCATTCCGTGTGTGTGCGTGTGTGGTGTTTGCAATTTGCAGGTTTGGATGTATTTGAATTCTATTTGTTTTTGACTTGTGTAAACGAAGAGGTAGTTACTACCTCATTCTATGTTGAAATTCACCAAGTAAATTATTCTACAATTTCATGCGTGTTATATCTATGGAGTCAAGAACAAAAGCCTTGTATGAAAATGAATGTCAAAATTCCGTGCCTTTCACATGCATGCGGAGATGGATTCAGGATCTGACTACAAGTTGGACTAATATGTAAAAAAAAAAAAAAATTACAAGAAAAAAAATATTATTTTCCACTAATAAAAATTAACGGGCTGGGGACTACCAGCTCGGCCATGTCCCCCCTAAATCTGTCTCTTCATGCCTGCATCATCTTTGTCTTAATGGGACGAGGAAAAAAAAACATGATCTCGAGCTCACTCCGAATCTCTATTTTTATATTTCATTGCCTTAAATTCATAATTGAAATAAATGAAATGCAAAGAAGATTAAAAATGGAATATATAAATGACTAAAAAAAAGACTTGACATTTCCCCATACAAAAAAATACTAACATTTGAACCTTGTGTTCTTTCATTGCATTGACCTTCGCAATTTTCCTGGAAAATTACTTCCTCTCCTATTTTTCCAAATTCTTGCCGTCCGTTTGTTGACATGACATATGCCAATTTTGAGTAAACAAAGAACAGAAATCTCCACGTAAATGTCGAATTATTACACGTATTTACCTTAAATATATAAAAAAATTATAATGATAGAAAAAAATATTTTTTAAATCTAATAAAATGGTTTAACAATATTTGGAAACAGACTATAACATAGAGTGGTTACTTGATTTGCTTAGTTGAAAACTTGAAACACAAGAAAAGCAAGATGCATTGACTTCGACGCAGCATATAATTTAATGGAAAGGTCACAAATTTCGTAGAGGACCGTTGGATGACGCAGTTGACAGGTGTCAAGAGCAAGAAACTTTTGATCAGAGTCACAATTTTTGATACGCATCTAGGACCCCGGTTCTAGGAAAAGTGGGTTTGATGCGCATTCGGGATCCAGTCATGAGAAAATTGTGTTGGTTACCCTTATTAAGTCGTCTTTAGTGTTGGCATTTGAGGAAGAAGAGGAGAGAAATTGAAAGTTTTTTATTCTAATTTTGATTATCAAACAAAGATATTTTGTATGTGTTTCGCGTGTTTTTTGTTCGCTAACAATTAAAAAGGAGATCAGACGATTGTGTAAGGAACAGACCTCTTGAGACAAAGTTCTCAAAAGGGGTGTTTTATTGGCGAAGATTTACAATCGGAAACAGACAAAATGCCTCCAAGGGGCGCAAGCACACGAGTACTGAAAAAATAATTTTAAAATTAAACTAAGAAATTAAAATTACATATTTTCTGTTGAGAGTTTATGATTCGGGATCCTTTCTTCTATGTCTTCACTTCCTTTTATATTCCCTTAGTAACTTCTGAGTGATAAAACTGCTCGAAACTGTTCCATTACTTCGTAACTTATCCACTTTCTTCATGATGACTGACTTGTTGGGGAGAAGTTTTATCGTAATCGTTGCCATTACTCTTACCTTTTAACTTCTTATCTTTGGATCGTGGGGCATGTCGAATTTGTCTAATAACTGCTTCCATAACTGTTGAGTTAGATGACCATAACGCCTTTGATTTGTCCAACACTGGACGACTTGAAGGTTTGGGCGATAATAGGACTATCGCTCTGGGCGACTACATGGCCCTTCATTCGCTCAGCCCCTGGGCGTCTTGTAAGTTTGGGCGATGATGCCTCCTTGTTCTTGGGCTTCTATTATATTTATCAACGGTTCTACCTAGGCCTTTATCTTAGACTACTCAATTGGATTTCTCACCTAGGGTCTTTAATCTTTGACTGCATTTTTAGGGTGTCAACAGTATGAAATAATGTCAATGAATTGCCAAAAAATTTATTAACGGACAAATGTGAAATGACTAACGAGATTGGATTTTCTACCACCATTTTGATTTTTTGAATATTTAGCATTTGTATATGGTTAATGTCAAGTAGGATGGATGTAATTATGCCTTGCTTTCAACTATTGTGTTGGCTAATTTAGGATAAATCCCCCCAAGTATAGGGGATAGTTTCACAGGGGGACTTACAGGCTACAGGCTTCTCACAAGGGGCCTGTGCCCCCACAAGTATTTATTTAATTTTTTTTTTTTTTTGAAATTGCAGTGGCCCCACCATGTATCTTACCTGTAAAGTGCTTGTGGGAAATTTCCCTGTACTTCAAGCAAGGCCCGCTAAATTAATACTCTGCTTTCCCTTTTGCACAGAAATCCATCCTCGTAGAGATATATCTGCTTTCCCTTTTGCGCTTGTTCCAAAATATATGCCACTTTTCTAGTTGAGACTATAGTTGATTTCTTAATTTTCCAATATACTTTTATTTAACGTGTCTTGTTATCAACAAATATGAACTACTGTTATTTTAAATCATTATTTAATGTAACAGTGTAGTGAAAAAATGAAAGAAAAATTTATATTTTCAACTATATAGTTACATTTTTATAATATGTGTGAAAATTAAAGCAAGCTTATTTTTATGGGACGAAAGACTTAGTTTGATACTAATAATAATAATAAAAAATTTGTAATTGAGTAGTGTTGATGTTTATCATATGTTAAATCAATAGCGTTAAATGATACTTTTCCGTGATTTATCTCCAGTTATTGAAAAAAAGGAGAAGGTTTATACATTTATGCCCAACGTACACGATACACATAGATAGAAGATGAGTTGAGTTATGTTGACAACAGGATCTCACCGAATTCGAAGGTGAACTTAACCTATGGTGATTTTCAATAATTCCTAGAATGCCTCCAACTTTTAACCAGGCTTCAATATTATTGACTATTATGATAGCTCCAATGCTTAAACAACAAACTCTATCCATCAAGATTAGGGATTTTTTTTTTTCTCTAAAGCCTATGTAATTCTTGCATATAAGTTGGGCTAGAGATGTCACCCACCCAAGTGATGTCACTATGACTATTTATTGTAAGCCATTAATAGTGAAGAAAAAAATAATTATAACCAAGTTATTACAGAAATATAGGATTAGTCAAACGTTCTACAAAAAAACATGTTCGACTCCAAAGACTTGGGATTACATAATCTAATTTCTTTATGTTTGGTATCTTATAAGAATTTAAATTTGATTTTGGAAAATTTTTTACATGATTTTTCATATTTGACTATCTTGAATTTAATTTTAAATAAAGAAAAAAAATCATTTCTTGCCTTTACATATAAAAAAAGTTATATTATTGTAATACGCTGTCTTTTAAATTTAGTTAATCCATGTAAATCTTTATATTACAAGATGTGTGAATTGTGAAAGATTAGATTGTTGGTAATCCAAATCTAGATTAGCATTCAAAAATTTTCCTAATTACATTTATTGCATTTCTTGATGCTTTGAACTTGCAACCTTTAGTAAATTATATTTGGAGAATAATGTTGTCACTTTGTTTTTATTGTATTGTTTTTTTGGAGTGCACCTTACAAACGTGCAAATGTCATTTCCGGGAGCAAAAAGCATAAACCCCTCTTTGGGAAATCAGTTTAGGAACAATCACCTATACTCCATACATAATTTCAAAGAACTGAAATTCAATATATTACGTGTTATGTGCTAAATCCAATCAACTTTGAAAATAAACAGTTTTAATATATATATAATCAATGCATATTTATGGCAAGATCTATTATTTAATTGAATTAATATTCTAATTAATTAAATTATAGAATCCGTAGATTCAAATCTTGGTGATTTGTTAATCACAAGAAGTTGTGATTGTGAGATACAAATTACATATGACTGAATCTTAAATCGTATCGTTATTACGGATAGACTATCACGTGTGACATTTTTTACTTATGAAGTAAGTAGTTGATCTCACAAGCTAAAGTGTGGTGACACTTGAATGAACACGTGAATGTTTTGTTATATAACAAAACATTGGAGACCCTCTGAGAGATTCCACATGGAAAACTATCTGAGTGTAAGTGGTTAATCTCTAACGTTCGATAGTGAAATTGGTCATTTGACTTAAGGTCATCATAGTACCTTATATGAGGATAATCATACTTTGGTGATGTTGGATGCTGCTCTATCAAAGGTCGCTAATACGACATCGTTCGGATATGTCAAGAATCATATGAAGGTTGTGAATGATCAATAGATGACTCGTCACTCTTAGATAGTAAGAGATTATGATCTACATTTCATTCAGTTAAGTTGATAATGAAATCCTAGGTTAAGGTGAACTCATAAGTCAAAAAGGAGTTTTCAACTTACATTGACTTAACAGTAGGATAAACGATATGATCGATAATTGAGATTGACACATATTCAAATCTCGTAATTGATCGGATCATATTGACAAATGGATTATAGTTTCACGGTAAACGAACAAGTTTGGTTTTGTCATACCACGTGACATTTCCCGTCACATTTATTATCCTGACACATTGTTAGATATCAATCTGGGACGACGAATGTGAATTAGTGATAAATTAAAAATGGGTTTTAATTTATAGATTTTGATTAGATAAAAATAATAGTTCATATCGTTAGGCATTGTAATTGGGAACCTTGAAACATGTTTGTATATAATATTAGATATTATATAGGAATTCATTTATTTGATGAATGTTTAATCAATGGATGATTATGGACTCGACCATGTGGATGTATTGATTGGTTAATTTCATTTTTGTTGTTTTATGGGCTTGCGAGCTCTTAATTCATTCTGTACCTGCGAGTCCATTATTATTATGGGTCTAAGCGTCCAATGTTATTCAGGCATGCATACCAATTAGTATAGGATACTAGTTCTGGCTGGATTGATTGACGATGCAAGAAGAGGAGAAAACCATAGAGATGGTGGATTGATACTTATTCAATGCAATACCCCTAGGATTTAACAAACTAGTCTTCCTTATGACTCAGGAAGACTAGATAGAATTAATCCATAATCATTCACTCTTGTATGTATATTTATTTGCATGTTTGGTGAAATATGTATATATATACATGATTGAATTGATGAGACTTTTGCATACAAAACCCCTCGTTAAAAATATTAAGTCAGTTTGTTATCCGCCTTCCATCATTATAGTGAAAAGCGAGAGTCCTCAATCGATCTCAGCTTGTTGAGTACACTCAAGACTGATCTATTATGAATATGTTTGACACTATGAAATATTAGATATTTCTGAATGATGAGTTTGACTTAATTAAAATTTATCTTTTGTTGAATACACTCAAGGAGATAAATTTTAGAGACATGTTAAAATATTAAGTCATATTTATATTCGCTTTCCATCATTATAGTGAAAAATTAGATTCCTAAATCGATCTCAACTTGTTGAGTACACTTAAGACTCGTATATTAGGGATATGTTTGACACTATGAAATATTAGATATTTCTGAATGATGTGTTTGATTTAACTAAAATTTATCTTTTATTGAGTACACTCAAGTAGATGAATTTTAGAGACATGTTAAGCTAACACATAAAATATGTGAAGACAAAGAGTTGTCGCTTAATGATCTAGGAGTTGTATGGAGATACAATTGTTACTAGTATCTACCCAAATATTTTATTAAAGCTTGTTGAGTACACTCAAGGTTTTAATATAACAAATGTGATCCCAGCCCACTGGGAATCAAGTATGAATTCCATAAATTTATGTGAGAGGATCATAAATTTGAGTTAAACAGTGAGAGCGAAATTAATTTAATAAAAGATCATGTTAAATTAATTGATACATTATATATATATATTATTCTTTTATTTTTCGTCATTTACATTTATTGATTCTTGAGTAACTATATGTATTTGAGAGGCATACTGGATGCCACAACCAAACCAAATTTTCTTGATTGACATCGCAATCTGAGAATTTTTCTCAGGCATGAAAATTGATTATGTCTTTGAGTAGCCATTTTCAGAGACACTTGTTGATGACTCGATAAAGGAAGATGTGGCTGCTATAATAAATACAGTGATAACGATAGCACTGCAACATGTGTGATGTTTGCGACTATGTCACCTGAGTTACAAAAGCAACACAAGAGTATAGATGCTAACACATGATTTTCATCTCAAGGTGTTGAATGATGAACAATCACGTGTGGAAACATATGAGATTTTCTAGCAACTATATCAGTGCATAATGACAGAAGAGTCTTCAGCCAGTGCTGGTGTGCTAAAGTTTATACTAGTTTTACCGTTGCTCTCTACTAGAACTATTGTGAAAACCTGAAAATCCAAAGAAAATATAATAGTGAAAAGCTGAAAATCCATCATTCAAAGAGAAATATCTTAACTTGGCTTCTAATCTACCATGTCCTGGAAATGGCCAAGTTCTGGTGCTATTCCAACGAGCGTGATCCCTCTAGTCAATTAAGATTGGGGCTTATGTGATAAGCATAAAAAATGGAGACTTCTTCCACTTTGGCACAAAGCTAAGAGTCTTCATTGATAAATNTGATGGGTTTGACTTAACTAAAATTTATCTTTTGTTGAGTACACTCAAGGAGATGATTTTTTAAGCTAACATATAAGATGTGTGAAGACAAAGAGTTGTCGCTTAATGATCTGGGAGTTGTATGGAGATACAATTGATAATAATATCTATCCAAATGTTTTATTAAACCTTGTTGAGTACACTCAAGGTTTTAATATAACAAATGGGATCCCAACCCACTGAAAATCAAGTATGAATTTCATAAATTTATGTGAGAGGGTCGTAAATTTGAGTTAAACAGTGGGAGCAAAATTAATTTAATAAAAGTCCATGCTAAATTAATTGATGCATTATATATATTATTCTTTTACTTTTCATCGTTTACATTTTATTGAATCCTGAGTAACCATATGTATTTAAGAGGCATACTGGATGTCACAATCAAACCAAATTTTTTTGATTGGCACCGCAATCTGAGAATTGTTCTCATGCATGAAAAATTGCTTTATGTCCTTGAGTAGCCCTTTCCAGAGGCACTTGTTGATGACTCGATAAAGAAAAATGTGACTGCTATAATAAACACATTGATGACGATAGCACTGCAACATGTGTGATGTTTGCGACTATGTCACCTGAGTTACAAAAGCAACATAAGAGTATAGATGCTAACACATGATTTTCATCTCAAGGTGTTGAATGATGAACAATCACGTGTGGAAACATATGAGATTTTCTAGCAACTATATCAGTGCATAATGACAGAAGAGTCTTCAGCCAGTGCTGGTGTGCTAAAGTTTATACTAGTTTTACCGTTGCTCTCTACTAGAACTATTGTGAAAACCTGAAAATCCAAAGAAAATATAATAGTGAAAAGCTGAAAATCCATCATTCAAAGAGAAATATCTTAACTTGGCTTCTAATCTACCATGTCCTGGAAATGGCCAAGTTCTGGTGCTATTCCAACGAGCGTGATCCCTCTAGTCAATTAAGATTGGGGCTTATGTGATAAGCATAAAAAATGGAGACTTCTTCCACTTTGGCACAAAGCTAAGAGTCTTCATTGATAAATGACTTCATAGGATGCTTAACTATTTGCAAGTTTTATCAACATTACATTTGTACCATTCCATCATGTTCTTGTCCCCTGTTTGAGACATAATTCTGGGTCCGCCCCTGGATACAGTTAAACTTTTTTCCTGTTTATCGTATCCTCTCTACCGTACACACCATAAATAGAACGAAAATTATCTACTGAAGCTTAAACTGAAAATATGCGTTAAAAAAATCCAGAAAACTTACGATCAATGGACGAGAGGAGATTATTGCTTCCATTGTCTGCAATTTCAATTGCAGATGACACAACAGAAGAAAATCGTCCACGCAAGATTTGAATGGTGTCCGTTCCTCCTCTATAGGAATATATAGTACACGTAACAAAAGTAAGTAAATGTGTACGATCAACACTAAAGTTTAAAAACCATGGAGTTGTTACTAAACTAACCTGGCAATCTCATCCACAGAAGCAACATTTCTCTTCTCTAAGCTAAGCAAAGATTCTTGAGCATTGATCCACTGCTGTGCACTCAATTTCGATTTTTCCACACTGCATATAATTGGATTGTAAGCGCATACATAACACTTCATTTAGAAAATATCTAACGCAGAAGGTTTCCTCGTAATTGATACTTTTTTTTGGCAAACCCTTTATCACTGATGAAATATTGACAAGATAACCTAGAATTCCATATCTTCTTTCCCTCTTGCTACTGAAGATGTATCATCGAGATAATGGGATTCAGCCTTCTCCACATATGTTGTCCATTCTTCTTTGAAAGAACAATTGGTGTCTAGCATGATAGACACCTCTTGTTGTAGTTTGTTAGTTCTACTGGCTGCATTTTCTCGAAGTCCATCAGTTGCACTTTGAACCGGGACAAAAAGAACAACACACAGTTAAATAGTTGATCATATCTATCCTGCATAAACCAACTTACTCAGATAATCATTAATGATAGAATAAGTGGAATTGGAAAGGGTGATTCAACATACGATGAAAGAAACTTAACTAGAGCTATAGTTATGGGCTCAAAGGATTTATTTGGACTATCATATTGTCAATCAAGAACATTTTAGGTCTGAGAGAATATTTCTCTAGCCTAAAACATGTAAAAGTAAGCAAGTCGAAGCTTAATTTTTTGAAATGTAAGGTTTTTGACAAAAAGAGAGTTGAATTAACGTTTTATTTTTTTGGCCAACATGTTTGGCAATAATTGTTACTTCAAAGTACACCTTTTCAAGCTTAGCCAAACATGTCCAACTCTACATTCATGATTGACCCATTCAAATGCTTCATCTATTTTCAGAGGCTTCATCCTTGTAGGAATACTCTGACTCTACAATCATGATTGGCCTATTCAACAACACTTTCGCCATGCAACACCTCTTCCTGGCCTATGCATATTTGTCTCCCACATGTGGTAAGGAAAAATCCCAAAATTGAAGGAGAACAATGCAAAAGAAGAGAAAGGACTAAAAGCGAACAAAAACGTGAACTTGGGGACTAGATTGTAGTAGTTTCAAAAGTTGAAGGACTTTGGATGCAATTTATCAAGTGTATGATTGAAATAAAAGTCAAAATATGAGGACCAAAATGTAGAAGATAAAAAGTTAATGGACCTAATCATGAAATTATTGAGGGACGTAAATGCAATTTTTAGCTTTGCCTATGCATGAATGCATCCCCATGAAGCGAATGCTCCCCAAAAAGAGGTAATATTTGAAAATGTCATGAATAAAAGAACCCCTGAAAAAGAGAAGCTTTCAAAGAGGCTATGAAGAGAACCTAGGCCCGCACTCTACATCATTTTGCCCATGTGACAATTTGGCCGAACCCCATGAGGAGTTGAGCTCTCAAGGATGAGATAAAATAGGTAGAGACGTTTCAAATAAAATCTTTATACAAGATCTTGTATCAAGTGAATGATGTGATAACTCACTAAATATGTGACTCTACTCAATCAAACAAGTCAAGTCTAGTCTTACATGTCGGCCTAAGGCTACCAAATAGTCACAACATTAAATACAACATGACCTATGAATGGTTGATCAGTCTATGATAAGAGGCCCCAATCGCTAGGAAGAGGCCACATGCCTCTTCATCCAATGACTATTACTCATTCTTTTCTATTATAAGAACTCACACTTAAGTTGTGTTTGACACTCATTTTAAAGAAGAATTTGATTTGGAATAATGATTGATGGAAGAATGTGTGGTTAAAAAGTAAGGAGAATTTTTGGGTTTGTGTGTAATATTATTTTATTGATAAAATGTGTGGTTGAAATGAAGAAAGAGGAAAAAATGAGAATGAGAATGAGAGAAAAATAGATGTCAAACAAGGGCCAAGCCCTTAAACTATAATTTGCCATTTCACTGTTCCATCCATTATTCCCCAAAGTCGACCCATTTTTTATATTGGAGGGTCACATCTAAAACTGTCCCACACTCATATATTTACTTCCATAACTGACTTGACCGTTTGAGTTCACGCAGCTAACTCTACCCCCACCGGAAGAGACCACATGTGACTAATGGTTTGTCCAAGTGTGCAGGAACGAGACTTGCGTGGAAGTGAGATGCGTTGGGATCTGTTAGCCACGTTGGAGTTATATATTTTTAGGGTCCACAAATAGTATTAAATAATTTTTTTTTCCTTTTTT
>CAIGRF010191121.1:36804-60225 GCA_903798235.1 Fraxinus ornus | reverse complement strand
AATCTTGAAGACTAGTATTTAAAAGTTGGTTATCGAAACTTCGCTTATATGTAAAGGTATACTCATCAATTCTTAGCAAAGCGCATATAGCTCAAACTATGCTTCATGATTCATCACTTGTATAAAAACGTTTTAGAAATAAAGTCGATTTTGGAAAAATGAATATCTTGATATAAAAATTTAAAACTCCAAAATCTGCATCTTCCGATCGACCGGTATGCTCCATCGAAACATATTTCGATCGACTAGTTTGATCGACCGAAGTGTCGTCGAAACTCCAACGGTTTGAATTTTACAACGGCTATATTTACACTTTGGTCGACCGAAAATGCTCAGCTGAAAGTGAGAACCCTTTTTGCATTCAATTTCAACCAACTTACAAGAAATTTTTTAAGAGCTTATTTATTGAAAATCATTGAGATTATTTGAGTCAAAATTTCATTTCATTTATTACAAAAGAGTTTCTTGATTGATTCAACATATTTCATTCATCTTATCAAGATTTCTATTTTGCAAAGAACTTTTCACAATTTCATCTATTTTTCATTCTTGATAAAAGCTTTCTTTTCCAACACTTTGATTTAAGTGAAAATCTCTATTCATACTTAACTTGTATTATTTGTTAAGAGAGATTATTAGTTTGAAAACTTTGATAAAAAAACTCGAACTACTTTATTATCAAATATTCATCAAAGTTTTCTTCATAGACACTTGAGTTTTATTACTTGCTATCTATTGAAGTGTTTATATAACTCTCTAATACTTAATTTGATTATATCATTTGTTAAGAGAATTCTTTCAATTGTAAAATTATCATTTATACTTTGGTGGTTTCGAGAGCCTTGTGAAAACTCAATTGTTGTTAAGGATATGTGCTCCTTGTTGTAAGTCACCTAAGAATATGTGCTCCTTGTTGTAAGTCACTTAAGGATAAGTGCTCTTTGTTTGTAAGTCACTTAAAGATTGATACTCCTTGTTTGTAAGTTATCATTATAGTGCATTTGATCTTACTCGTAATGAATAGCTTAGTAATTGGGACATAGAACACATTGTGTATCGAACCCCATTAAATTGATTGGTTATCTTTACATTATCGCACTTTACTTTACATTGCCATTTTATTGTGCTATATTAATACTTGAATTAAGTTATCAAACTTGCATATTTAATTTTCGTATCATACTTTACATTTATATCTTGTGTATCGAATTGTTTTGAGACTAAGTGTCGAAAATGTTTCAAAAACCAATTCACTCCCCTCTTTGTTAGTTGTTCTTGGGTTATCAATTCCGACCTCGACCCCAACATGAAACTTGCCTCTTTTTCCGTGTAGAACTTGACATCGTCCATCGTTACTTGCACAAGTAATCCCATCGCTTGATTTACCCGTTTTGCCATCGATCGTGTAATCGATCCTCCTTCGATAATCAACAGGTCTCATCCTAGGCTCGGTTTCGTCGGGCTCAACTTCTGGATCATATCTGAACCGTTCAATAATTTTATTTTGTTGTAATATTTTGGTTTTAATGGTGGCTTCGTTTGAAAAAAAAAATAAAAGAAATGCATAAGAATATATTCATTTTTCGTGAAAGATATGTATAAAGTGGCGTAAAAAAAAATGCATAAGAATATATTCGTTTTTCTTGAAAGATACCTATAAAGTCGCCATTTTGCAAGCGGCTCCCAAGTCCCAACTCTCTCGAACCCTTCAAAACCCCAATTCCGTGAAGAGTAGAAACCCTTATCCCTAACCCCGTTCTACCAGTCCCAGCCATGGAATCTGGGCCAAATCTGGACTGCCGGATGTATGAGGCCAAATACCCTGAAGTGGACCAAGCCGTGATGATACAGGTGAAGAGCATGACAGACAGTGGTGCGTATGTTTCACTGTTGGAGTATAATAACATCGAGGGCATGATCCTTTTCTCGGAGCTGTCGCGTCGCCGCATTCGTAGCATCAGCAGTCTCATCAAGGTGGGTCGGATCGAGCCCGTCATGGTCCTCCGTGTTGACAAGGAAAAGGGCTACATTGATTTAAGTAAGAGGAGAGTGTCTGAGGAGGATATTCAGGTCTGCGAGGAGAGGTATAACAAGAGCAAACTTGTTCACTCCATCATGCGGCATGTTGCTGAGACCATGAATAGTGATTTGGAGGTAGTTTTTTATTCTTGTTTAGATGGGTTTTAGCTGCTAAGTACATAATTGTTTGTTTAGTTCTGTTGTTATTTTTGATTTCCTTTTCATTGCTCGTTGAAGGATTCTATGAATTCTGTGGTAAATCTTGGAATGGACGTGGAGTAAACTAACACACACACACACACATATAATGTGAAATCTAATATGAAATGCCCTGGATTAGTCCTAATTGGATATATAATTTTCCATGAATTTTATAAGTGAAGAATATGCCAAAGTGCAAATTTATGTTCACTTTCATGATGGATAATATGGTGTTAGAAACTTAAAAGGAGAATGGATGGCATTTGCGGTGGACACTTTAAGGAGAATGGATGGAACCTCAGGATTGCTTTCGTAATGAATATGAGCTTGATTTTACTTTAAAATACTGTGAAGTGAGAAGAAATCAAATGCGTTCATTCTAAATTCAAGCATTCTAGCGGTCGGAAATGTTTATTTTCTTAAATATCATCTGAAATGGGTGTTTTTAAGCAATAAGGAGAAGATAGAAATCTAGGTTTGGATTTTGTTGTCTAATAGTCTTAATTGTTGCGTTTTTTATATTGCAAGTGTACGATATCGTAATAAGTAATATAGTAGACCTTTGAGTCCAGATTATCATTCCCACGAGGACTATACTTCACTACTTAATCTAATATTTCTAGAAATCTAGGTTTGAATTTTTTTTATCTAATAGCCTTAATTGTTGCTTTTTTTTTTATATTGTAAGTGTATGTTATCGTAACAAGTAATATAGTGGACATTTTGAGTCCAGATTATCATTCCCACGAGGACTATACTTCAATACTTAATCTGATATTTCAAACTCCTATTTGACGAAAACAAACAAAGAATTGTGATTTATTGTGATTTTTGATCTAACTACTTGAAAATAGTGTGATGCACACAGATCAATTTATAATTCAAATATAGAATGAGATGTTAGGGCATAAAAAAATTTATCTATTGATAAGTCTTAATTCAAGATTCATAAATATACTGTAGTGTTCGATCGAATTCTTCTTTTATACTCAGTTTATCCCTCTCGAGTCCTTATTGAACTTATTTAACTAATTCAATCATATACCTCTGTGTGAATCAGTCTTAGTTAAACGAAGTATTAGTTCTAAGAATTCATATAACCTCTGTAATAATTAGATAAAAGCACTTGAATCTTGAATAAAAGAAATAAATGGTCTTAATTCGATAACATTGTTCTTCCTAATGAAAAATTTAGCTACTAATGATAGATAAAGAACAACAATAAATAATAATGAAGTACATCACCGTATTTTGATTTGAGATGCAGAAAAATGGATGAATTTTGCATTAAGTTTCTCTTCTTGTTCCAAATGTGGATTCCAAACCCTTGATTCATTGCTCTTCTCCTTGATTTTGCTATCTAATTCTCAAACTGTATTTTTTTTCTCTTAATGTGTGGAACCCTTCTCAAGTGCCTCCACTCTTGTATTTATATTGCCCTTTACATTTTTCCCGAATTTGGAGTTCTTATGGGCTTTAAAGAGGCCATACATCCGTGCCCTAGATGCATCAAACGGTTCTTTTGTTGATCAAAATGATGGATTTGCATGATGACTTTAAATCAAAACAACTTATCAACCTTACCAAAAATTTGACAAAGTAACAGTAAAGATATCAAATGAAAAATGAATGTCAAAGCAACGCCAAAAAGAAATGTATACAAAGTCAAGGTAGGAGTTGAACTCTTTGTTCTTATGTCGAATTTGCTCAGCAACGGTGTCTACGGATGATGGCAATCAATTCCTAAGATAGAACAACAAACTTTTTGTGTTAGTAGCACTTCAAAACACAAGAACAAAGATTCGAAAATTGGATTTTGTACTCCTTTTAAACGAAAAATGGAAAAACTAGTTTTTATGCGGAATTTAGGCTAAGAAAGATGAATTTAATGTTATACTGTGATTGCATATTATTGAGATGAACAAACGGACGTCCCATGGGTTTAATTTATAGAGAAGGAAATGTTGTCAGTGAAGTGCCGTGCCCCAAACTCAGCAACCTTTGTCAAGGTCGTAGCTTTTTGTCGTCGCTAGCTTGTCGCCCTTGCGTCAGAAACAAAGACTGTCGCTTGAGCGCTAGGCGAGCGAAGGAGTTGGACAATTTTCAAGCTAGTTTCCTCTCTTTTCTTCCAACTTTAGATCGTAATTTCTCATTCGCCTAAAATTGATTTGGAGAGTCCAAATATACCACGACGATCTACTCGACAAGTAGAACATGTTAGCCTATTTATTTTCATAATTTGACTATCGAATCAAGTCCGAATATTTGGTCGAAATTGACACGAAAGTCACTTTTTCATGGTTTAATACTTAACCAATTCCAAAAGCATCGACGCCATGGGAATGGCGTTGTGGTGCCACTAAGAAATCATAGGTGGCGCCGAGATGCCAACTTTTCTATTAAAATTTTAGTTATTGCGGCAATTAAGCGCCATGATGGTGGTGTCGCGGAGCAGCCTCTCGGGGAAAAAATCAGCTCCGCACTTCTTTTAGTATTTTGATCATAACTTTTTCTTTTGATATCTGATTGAAACGATTCAAATTGGGTTGTAAAGATTAACTCAAAGGATTATAATTTTACTAGAAATAGCTTTTTTCCAATTTGAACTTTTACTAGGTCAAAAATGGGTCTCAATCTCTAGCTAAAAATCTAGAACATACTTGTGTGGTCCAAAATTGATTTGTGAAAATATTTTCATCCCATTTAACTTCTTTTTGACTTCCAATTGCATCCAATTAACCCTTGGTGTCCTCGAATCTTTATCGTGAGGTTCGATACAATTTTTGAGTATTTACACTTTAGTCCTTAAATTTTGGATCTTGCTCATTTTCGCTTCTTTCTTTCAATTCCACTTCCAATTATCGAGTTGCACCTAATGACATATTATAGAATAAATTAGGCTATAATTTCATTAAAAGAACTACGAAATGTTCATATTTTAGAGCTCGAATAAGGGTGTGTTTGAGCCGCATTAATTTGTCAACATGATGTATTTTGGAATAGTAGATTGATAGAGAATGTGTGGTTGAAAAAGAAAGAAAGTTATTGATGTGATAAAAAATATTATTTTATTGAAGAATGTGTGGTTGAAAATGAGTAGAATAATGAGAATGAAATTTTTAATGTGTACCAAACAGGCGCCAAGTGTATAAAATACGCTTATCATTAATCAATTGTCAATGGCTGAGCCTGATTATTGCTAATGGGATTCAATATGAGAAACCAAAGAATCTTTTGAAAAAAGTAGGATCAACACGAAAAGTCAGTGAATCAAGTGAAATGGACTGAGATGAGAAGAAAAAAACAATAGGAAATGATGGGTTGTAGAGAATTTTCATGTGCAAGGGCTGCTCAAAGACTGTTAACTGCATGACATGTATATGTACACTATCTGTGGTTCTTCACTTCTTCTATGGTTTGAGGTAAGGGCATGCTAAAATGATGAACTTAACCGCCCTTTATTATTTTGTTTCCCTTTCACTGCCGGTGATCTTATTTTATCTTTCGTAGTCCTATTGTGTAATCTCTTTTCTATTATTAAGTGATAGCATCTTTGAACAACAATAAAGATGTGTAAACTCACAAGATTAGCGACTCTCCTGTATTTGACATGAGATTTCCAATTTATAGCGGCTTTCAACAATGCCTTCCACTTTTCCTTGTTTCCATGCATCCCAAACTGCTTTCTTCTCAAAACTCTCTCTAGTTCCCATTTAAGGCCCACAGTTTCTCACATGCTAACACTTGAAGCTTCAAATGCTGCAGGAGTTTGTATAATGAGCCTGATTTCGCTGTTTGATTATGCTCGGTATTAGCACCAAAGAAACTGGTTCTATAGAGAAACCTCTTATAGAAATTGAAAGAAATTTGTTTTCCCTTTTCTTTGTGATATACACGTCTGGCATGCAGAAGAAGCTAGTTTAAAGTATGTAAGGGGAGACTATGGGTTTCTTTTCATTTTTCATTCCTTTTTCTATTTACATTAGCTGGTGGGAGAAGGTTGCCTTCTTGTCCAGATGCTCTACTTAGAGAAGTATTTGACTACTAGAAGGCGTAGCAATTGACTCTGGACACTTCAAATGAATTCGAGAAAAAGTGAAGGTAAACTATGCTCTTGTTTGGATTCACAGGATCGTTGAATTACTATATTTACCTAGACACGAAATAATTTCCTCAATTGGATTGTTCTGTTTTCTCAAGGTAACTAGTTGTCCCAGAAGAACACACCCCACCTCCCCACCCCCCCGGCTCTCTCTCTCGCTTGGAGAGCGGTGGATATGGAAAGAGAACAAATCTGGTTTTACTTCATCCTGCCCTGCGATTCTTGTGTATATAAATGCAAAAGATATAATTATATGGATTCTCTTGCATGTGCGCTTGCATGTTATAGACATGATGAGAAAAAATTTGGTGTAGCTTTAGCTTGTGAGATTCTTGCCAGCACAAGTGGCATGGATTCCCATGCTTGTGAGTGTGCATGTTCATGTACATGCACAAACACGAGTGACGACACGATGAGAAGTTTATGAAATCCCTTATTCAAAGCTTGCAAAGGGAGAGAGGGAGTTTCTGAAATATAGAATTCACGATTAAGCTGACTGGATTATAAATTGATTATAGAGGTGAGATTCTGTTCTCCGATATCATTGTGGTTCTTTTCGGAAATTGGAAAAAAATTTGAAATTGCTTAGCAGAAACGGGCACTGAATTTAAGGAAAACATTTTCAAATTCTAGTTGATTTAATGAGCACTAATAGAACATAAAACTAAATAAACAATTACTCCTATAATGTGACAACTCTCGGATGTTCCTCTTGAATTGTTATTTCCCTGCTAGAGGATATTGCTATTCAAAGTTTGGGATTTTAATGCATCGACGACTTTCATTTGAAAGCACCATAAAAAAATCCAGGACAATGAAATGTGAAAATTAAAAAAGTCTGTTTCAAAGGTTGATGACCAACTTGCTTAAGAGATTATAAGTAAGAGATAAACTATGCAAAGTTCATACTATGCCCATGTTTGATGGGGTTTTTTTTTTTTTTTTTTTTTTGAAAAAATATTGTTTTGAATATCAAACTTTTGGAGAATGTATGGTTAAAAAGTATGAAAAATTTTTAGGTTTACGTATAAAATATTTTATTGTATAAATGTATGATTGAAAATAGATACGTAGAAAAAAGAATTTTGAAAGAATGATTGACAAAAAGTGGTTACCTATAGTCTCTGGATTCGCCCCCATCTAAGTAGACAGTATGCTTAGGTCACGATCATAAAGAGAACATAAATAGTAGATTAAACTTCGATAACAAAAAGCCCGTCTAGCTCAGTCGGTAGAGCGCAAGGCTCTTAACCTTGTGGTCGTGGGTTCGAGCCCCACGGTGGGCGCCTTTTTAAACTTTGTTCAATAATATTTATATATATAAAAATATTTGAACGCCCTTGTAGACATAAAGGTCGATATGTCCGAGTGGTTAAGGAGACAGACTCGAAATCTGTTGGGCTTTGCCTGCGCAGGTTCGAATCCTGCTGTCGACGGTACTTCCTTTTAAGGTCCATTTTTCAGAACTCTCTTCAAATCTACAAAACTTTTCTTTTATAGCAGGGTTACCTTAAGTTATCAAATATATAAACTTTGGATTCATTTTTCTAAAATATAAAATAATTTTTTTTTAATTAAAATGTAATCATTATGTGCAAAAAATGAAATTATATTTTTATATATAGTAAAGCTCTGCTCCATCTAAATTAAAGTGGGAAAAACCATAATAATGAGAAAAAAGGAAAAGAAAGGATGGTATTTTAAATATTATTTAGTAATAATTCGAAATATAGACCATGTTTGACAATCATTAAAAAAAAATTTCTTTCTATTTTTATTTTTTGTAAAAATGAGTTTCGGAATAGCGATTTTTTTGAAGAAAGTGCTGTTAAAAAATATAAAAAAAAAATTGAATTCACGTGTAAAATATTTTATTGTGAGAATGTGTGGTTGAAATGAGTTTAAGAAAAAAAATTAATTTAATTCTTATCAAACAAGGTGTAGAGACAAATTGGTAATTCAAAATCTAGTATAGAGACAAATTGGTAAAATTTGAAAGATATTTGACCGTTACACTGTATTTTTCATTATAACGGATGACTTTAATCTTTGCTCATTATCGTGCTTGTCTTCTTAATGTTTCCATGGCATTTTTATGCCAAACTTTCTAGTAATTAGCATTTTTATTATTCTGATTACGATTTTTGTACAAAAATTCATTGGGAGGGTAACAAACGATCTATTTGTCCATCATAATTTTAAATAAGAAAAAAAAAATTATATAAATGTTCGATAAAATATTTTTTCATAACTTCATAACTCAAATGACGTAACAAAATATTTGGACAAAATAGTCATTAAAATGATATGAGCAAGTTTTGACATATTGATTACCGTAGTGTTGAAGATTATTTGACAAGTTCTTTTTTATGGCGAAGTTTGGGAAAGTACTCATTTTGAAGAGCAATCACTGTAAAAGGGAAGTTTAGATATACTTAGATAGTTACAAATGTACTAGTGAACGCAAAATTATTAAATTAAATGGTAATTACACAAAATCAGAATTTTAAAAATCCAATTTCAAAATTCAGATATAAACTTTATTTATACAAAAATCAGACATTAATTCAAATTATTAATACTACCCAAACCCTAAATATCCTAAAATCTCAAATCAATACCCTTATCTTCCTCTCTCCCTCTCTCCCGCCGGGCTTCGACATTGATAGGTAAAATAAAGTTGCTCCGGCGACGGCGACAGCGACAGCGACTCTACCTCCATCCACTCTACCTTATTTCCCCAAACTCTAAGTTTTCATTCTCTCTACCTCTCATCTCACTCGTTGTCGCCGCTGTAGTTACGCTTTGTTTGGTTTCCATGAGTTTGTGTTTCTGATAATTTTTTGTTTGATACACGGTTTGCAGTAAATCGAGAACCAACGTGATTGGCTGGATTTACGCTTTGTTTGGTGGTTTGATTGTATTGCTGCCTCGATCCGATTAGATTTTGTTTTGTATAGTGGTTTGAGTGCTGCCTCGATCCATTCTAATGGAGTGGTGGTTTGCTATATTGGCAGTTGTAGGGGTGGAGATCGCGACTGTAGCGGCGCATATCATGGTGGTTCTCAGTTTTAATGGTTTTAGGGTGGTGGTGGTCCGTGATTTTAGTGGTGTTTGGGTGATGTTGACTGTTTGGCATGGTGGTGGTGACGACTTTGGCTGCGGTGTTTGGAGCGATAATTTTGTTGTCGGGAGGTGATGGTGATGGTTTTGGTTTTGGTTTTGGCAGCGACGGCGGTTTCGACGGCGATGCGACTGTGGTAGTGGTGAGGTGGTTGTCACACGTGATTTGATTGAATGTGACCAATAAATTGATTGACGTGAGACCAATTATTTCGTTTATTGTAACTAACTATCAAAATGTGACCTTAAAATTCAATAATCTGTGACAAAAAATAATATGTGACCTTAAAAATTGTTAATTTGTGACCGACGATTTGTTAATTTGTGACTTATAATGTTTGTGATTTGTGACCGATGAATAAGTTTTGACGTTCCAATTTTTTTATTGTGATTGATGAAAAATTTGTGACCTATAACATTTCTGAATTGTGACCTATAAAATTTCTGAATTCGTGATCGTAAATTAATTTGTGACTTATAAATTTTTTGATTTGTAATCGATAAACAAATTGTGATCGTAAAATAATTGGCGACATGTAAAATTTGTAATTTGTGACAAATTATATAAAATTTGTGACCAAATTATATGAAATTGTGATCTTAATATATTTAATTAATTAAATATATGTTTAATTAATTAAATTAGAAATAAAAATTTAAAAAATCTAAGATTTAAAATTTTAAACTTATTAATAATTTGTAACATATAAAAATAGTGATTTGTGACCAAATTATATGAAATTGTGACCTTAATATATTTAATTAATAAAATATATGTTTAAATAATTAATTTTTAAATAAAATTTTAAAAAATTCGAAATTTGAAATTTTAAACTTTAAAAAATCTGAAATTTGAAATCTTGAACCTTATATCTTAAATTTGAAATAGGTGAAACTAAATCTCTTAATTATGAAATTTTCCCTTAAATTAACATATACTCCCCCCCGTCCCATATATATATACTCACTTTCCTTATTTTTTTTGTCCCAATTATATAGTCTTATTTATTTATTAAGAATATTTTGTTTTGTTTTTTTTATTTACTAATATACCCTTATTTATTTACTATTTTCAATAATAATTTACTACTAGTTATTGATAATTAAATGAAGGTAAACTAGGAAAGTTTTTGGAAAAAAATAATTTTTCAATAACATAAATAAGATTTCTTAATCCGTATGAAAAAGAAAACAAATCTATATAAATTGGACGGAGGGAGTACAATATACCTTAATCATTTCATTTACAAATTTCTATTGTTCAATTATGAACTATTTAGCCGGTCTGGTTTTGTAAAAAATATTATGATTTTAATAAATTTTGATAAAAATTGATGAAATATATGTTAAAACAAGGATCCATGAAATGTATTATTTAAAATGAATGTGAGAAAAATTGAATCTTAAAAAATGGAGCTAATTTTATTTATTTTATTGTAGTATTTTGGTTTTTTATATGGTGACTTCATTTGGGGAAAAAAAAAGGTCAAAAAAGTAAAAATTAAGTCGCATAAATTTACCCAAAAATCAGAAACCCTTGAAAGAGTTCCCCATTTTGCGAGTGCCTCCCCAACTCTGTCGCCCCATACAAAATCCCAATTCCCTGAGAATAGAAACCCTTATCCGTAACCCCCCTTCTACAAATCCATGGCAACTGTGCCTAATCTGGAATGCCGGATGTATGAGGCCAAATATCCTGAGGTGGACCAGGCCGTGATGATACAGGTGAAGAGCATGGCAGACAGTGGTGCGTACGTTTCACTGTTGGAGTACAATAACATCGAGGGTATGATCCTATTCTCGGAGCTGTCCCGCCGTCGAATTCGTAGCATCAGCAGTCTCATCAAGGTGGGTCGGATCGAGCCAGTCATGGTCCTTCGTGTTGACAAGGAAAAGGGCTACATTGATTTAAGTAAGAGGAGGGTTTCTGAGGAGGATATTCAGGGTTGCGAGGAGAGATACAATAAAAGTAAACTTGTGCATTCCATTATGCGTCATGTTGCTGAGACCATGAATATTGATTTGGAGGTAATTTTTCATTCTTATGTTTATGAGCTTTGGCTGCTGAGTACTTATTGTAAATTGCTTTGTTAAGTTTTGGTGTTTATTGTTGATTTTCCTTTCATTGATCGATGAAGATTCTACGAGTTCTGTGGTAAATATTGGAATGGGTGTCAGGTAAAAAACATTTATCTTATGAATTCTTAAATAAAATGCCCTGGATTAGTCATAACTGGGTATGCTAAAGTTTTCCATGAATTTTTTAGGGAGGAATATGTGTAAATTTATGGTTACTTTAAAGATGGATAATATGGTGTAGTACACATAGATGTAGAAGTGGTGGAATTCAAGGTAGACACTTATAAGAAGAGAATGGATGGAATGGTACCCCAGGATTGCTTTTGTGATGAAGATGAGCTTGATTGACTATAAAATACCCTGGAGTGAGAAGGAGTTGTTCGTAGTTGAAAGCGTTTATTTTTCTTGAGTATCAACTTAAAGGACTGTTTTTAAGCGATAAGGAGAAGATAAAAGGCTAGGTTTGGATTTGTTATCTGATAGAAGCCTTAATCAACTGTCAATGGCTAAGCCTAATTCTTACCAATGGGATTCAGATATGAAAAATCAATGAATCTTATGAATTAAGTGGGATCAATGCGAAAATTCAGTGGATCAAGTGAAATGGACTGAAATGAGAAGTAAAGAAACTACAGTAAATGGTGGAGTACAAAGAATTTTCTATGTGCCTCTACGTATATTCATGTAATCTCTATTATATTTGTAAGTGAAAACATGCTTGAACAATGATAAAGATGTGAAACTCGTAAATTAAGCAAATCTCCTGTATTTGACTTGAAATTTCCAATTTATCACGACTTTCAATCATGCTTCCATTTTCTATACTTCCATACATCCCAACTTTAGTATTCTCATAATTCTCTCTCTAGTTCCTATATATGGGCGTGATTTTCACATCATCCATATGTCATTCCTGGAAAATCAACGGCTATTAACTCCCAGCTGACAATTAATGCGTCAAATGATGCAGGAGTTTGTATAATATTCACTATTTGACCACCATTAAAATGAGTTTTTTTTTTAAACATAAAAAAAATTGGGTTTACATTCAGGAAAGAGGTTAACTAATCCAAAATGAAGGGAAGGTAATGGAATCATCTTGATCAGAAAGAGGTTAAAGAAAGGAAGTCTATTTGTTAGTCTGGCTTCATATATCTGAAGGAGTTTCTGCATCTAGTCCATGCATTTCTGAGGATATAATATTTTGATATTGGAATTAACATCCTTTGATGATTTGTAGTAAACACGACTTGTTTCTCATTTAGTTTGGTAACAAATGTTGGTTACTTGTCTTTCCACAAGCTTGTAATATATTTGATTGTCTTCCAGAAGTAGGTTGCTGTGTTCACCTTAATGAGGAAAAAAAAAATTGTTCGTGTTTAGTTAACTAATCCACATGCTATATGCAGAATTTCAGTTACCAGCATATTGTCTTTTAGGATTATGGGGAAAAAAGATCTTTTTTTTTTTTCCATTTTATAATTAGTAAATTTTTATCTCTCCCCTCCCACTGACAGTCCCTTAAAGGAATAATAATAGCATTTATTTAGGGATGGTTCTACTCCTTGGTTGATTGAGAAATGAGTTTATAAGGAGCCGAAGAAATTTCTTCTCCCTTTGGGGTGTTTGCTCAAGTTTTCAAGGATCACCTTTCACTCCATTATGAATTAGTGGGAATATTCCTATCTCCCTGTTTAGTTCATAGAAAGCGATGCAAATGCATGGTGCCCTGAGGAAGTTCGTTCATGGCATGATATTCATCTGGTATTCCTTGTAATTTTATTAGTCTGTAAGTTCTGTACTGTGTTTTTTTGTTGTTATTTTATTTTTTTAGATGCTGTGCATCCCTTGGAAAATTTTACATCTTCTTTACCTTACTAACATTTTGTTTTGGCAACACCTTTTATGTGGCTGATTAGTCCTAACACCTAAATGATCAGTGATTTTTCTCTCTGGAAGCCAGGGATATCTTGTATTCTATCTGCTTTTACTGTGGTCTATATCTTTGTGCTGCATGCTACCAAAACTAGGTTCTGATATTTGTGCTGATCATTTGGTGATCTATTTTCGTGTTGTCTTCATTAAAAGCAAATTGTTAATGGTAGGATCTTTATATCCATGTTGGCTGGCCTTTATACAAGAAATACGGCCATGCATTTGAGGTAAATTTTGTACCTCTTTCAAACTTTTGTATCCTTTGCGTCAACTTAGTAATGGAAATATAATATCTACTTTGGTTTTCGTTTCAACATGCAGGCATTCAAATTAATTGTCAATGATCCTGATTCGGTGCTCGATTCTCTTACCCGCGAAATCAAAGAAGTTGGCGTTGATGGACAGGAGGTACTCATTGTTAAATGTCAATTTATATTCATTTTCTTCACATTGTAGGGAACAATTTGTAATCATGTTATTCTATAGTTGACTAAGGTGGTTCCTGCCACATCAGAGGAGGTTAAAGATGCTTTAGTAAAAAATATTAGGAGAAGAATGACCCCACAACCATTGAAGATTCGTGCAGATATTGAAATGAAGTGCTTCCAATTTGATGGTGTTCTGCACATCAAGGTCTCTGTCCTATGACCATTCATCTGATTATCGGCTTCTTTAACATATTCTATTATACTGCAAAATATGGTTCTTTGTCATGATTACTAACCCTTTATTTAACTATCTGCAGGAGGCAATGCGTAAAGCTGAAGCTGCCGGTAACAAGGATTGCCCAGTTAAAATTAAACTTGTTGCTCCTCCAGCATATGTCCTCAACACCCAGACTCTTGACAAGGTTACCTGCAAATTATGGTTGTTATGCTCAATAGAAAAGATTGCCATCATGAAATTTTTATTTGTCGTCTTTCTTTGGAGCATATCTCGCATCTTCCTTCTTGGATGTGCCAGAGAGTTTTTTTTACCTTTCTCAACATCTGTTATAAAATGTAACGAATTGAAAACTTGAACTAAAATTAAAATACTTTATTGAAAACATAATAATTTTTCATAAAATCAAGAGAATCAATAACATAATGTTTTAAATTTAAAAACTTTCAAAAACTAAAATGATATCATAAAATTTTGACCACATCCTTAAATTTATAGCACAATTTGAATCATTAACCACCGTCACGTGCTCGTCTAATCTTCATCCGTCTCGAATCATTGGTTACTTATTACTTATAAAATAAATTTCATATTTCGTGTGAGATGATAATCTCAATAAGTGAAATAACATAACAGAAATTCGTGAAATTCGTGAACATGCTTAATGAGACATGAAATTATAAGAATCGAACTTCGTGATTCTAAGTTCGTGCATGGCGCTACTAAACTCTGTGATTTCATAACATAATTATAATATTGACTTCTGTAAAATTTGAAATTTGAAATACGTATATTTCACTTACCTTGAATCTTAGAATCTGATAATTGAATTTGCACTTAGGTGAATTGTGTTTTTCTGGAAAAAAAAAAAAAAAAGGTGTTCGTGTGTGTTTGTGCGGGTGTGTGATGGGTTTTACTCACTTTTATAAGTAGAGAAGAGGCAGTCCAAGAGTCATGCAATCCAAGGGTCATGCAGTCCAAGGGTCATAAAAAACAACTATTCACTTTCCATCATTGTTTATAGTTGATGTGTAAATTTGTCCCCGAACCTTAAGTCTCTGTATAAATTGGTCCTTAAACTATGGTTATCGAACAATTTGGTCCCTATTCTTAGGCTAATGTCAAGTAGAGAATTTTTTTTTTTTTGGTTATTACATAAAAACTGCAAAACAGATCTGCTTCCTACAAATTCTAATGTTGGCCTAACTGTTCCATAATTTGTAAATGCTGGTATTAAGATGTAATCTACTGGGTCTTGTATGCCTTTCTTACAGTCTATAGATTTTGCGTATCTATTTACGATAAAATGGTATTTAGTTTGAACTTTTATGTCAAGGATGTAACATGTCGTTTGAGCCATAGAAGCAGAATGCACCAAGAGCATCATAAAGAATATCTTATATATGGAGAGCATCTTTTATAGATGGTCAAATTTTTTATACACTCCAACAAGTTCTCTATTTTGCTTTTATCAAGAGATATTTATTAATTTCTCTTCATATTTTATTCAACATAATTTTTTGTATGTCAATTGACCAATCAATTTAAATGTGGTTTGAATAGTTTAAGAAGTAGAATGTTGAAATTTTTAATTTATTGAATGCAGTCATTGTACATTAAGAATAGATAGTGGGTTTAGCTCTCTAAATTTGGAGAGACAAACTCACCTTTATTTTAAAAAGTTAAAATAGTCTTTTGAAGAATTTGGAGAGTCAAACTCACTCTCTATTTTAAAAAGTTAAAATAGGAAGTCTCTTGGAGCTCATTTTCAAGCATTGACTCTCTAAAATAAAAGATTATTTTGTATTTAGAGTCTCTTGGAGATGTTCTAATGTGTTAGGTATGGTCTTATGATACTACAGATGCAAAGGCAATTGTTGCTTGTCTTCTAGGTTCAAGTCCGTTCATTGTTATTTCTTCATACAATACATAACATTTTCTGGGTCAACCATTTCTTACTAATAAAATTGATTCTTATGGCTGTATGGAATTTAGGTGGTTGCATTTTTTTTTATTGCTAATCAAAGAGATTGTTGCAAACTGTAAACTAGCAAAGCTGAAGGCTGTAATAACAAATTCTACTGGTTCTTAGTTATTTCATCAAGGTTCTGCTGTGTGCTTTGGGATTATTTCTTGTGATTACAATATGTTTTACATGTTATCTATTTCAGTCTCTGACCCCCTAGAATCACATGAAACTGCTAGTAGAAGCATGCAAATTTCAATGGCTTTTATTTTGTTATTCAGGAGCAAGGTATTGATATCCTTAACAAGGCTATTGAAGCTTGCATGGAAGAAATTGAACGTCACAAGGGAAAACTTACTGTTAAGGAGGCAGCAAGAGCTGTGAGAATCATTACTTTTTCTCAAATCAGACCTTGATTTTTATTGTTTTGAGTATAAGTGCATGTTTGATACGGGGCAAAATTGTCTAGTATTATCCAATGCTTCATGCAAACACATGCTATAAAATTTTGGTCTCCATTCATTCTGTGCTTTTCTTGTGTAAATCTATTATCATCATCACTCTTATTGCCGTTGCAAATCTAATATGGATGCATTTGTTTAGGTGAGTGAACGGGAGGACAAACTACTTGCTGAGCAGATGCTTAAGCTGGGTCGTGAAAATGAGGAAGTTAGTGGCGATGAAGACAGTGAAGAGGAGGAAGATACAGGGATGGGAGAAGTTGATGTCGAGAATGCAGGAAACACATTTTAAGAGATAAAATTTGCTTTTTTGTTTTACTCGAATAAATTCTCTTTATACAATTGCATTATTTTCTTCAATTTTTGAACTGGGTATTAGGAGGGTGTATGAACCTGTACTGAAGCTTTAGTTTACTTATTTGCATTGCTAATTTACTAATGTCTTTGGGCTCATGGTAGTTTTCCATTAAATAGTACCTGCGTTGAGCTTTTAAGAGACTCCGATTTGTAATGTGAGGAACCAATATTTGTATATTTATTTGTTCAATCATGCTATATGTACATTGTTGGCTGACAATATACTTGACACTCTTCCTATGTAGCAAAAATCTGGACAGTGACATGATGGTTGTGGTTAAAATAGATGGTGTAGATCTAGCCACATCAAAGAGTGTAAACTTTAATGTAATTCATGATGTATATATAACGTGGTTGTTAACTTTTAAATTAAGCCCTTTGTTTTTTTTGTTTTTTTGGAAAATATATTGTTTTGAATAATGGAGGTTTTGGAGAATATGTGATTAAAAAGTAGAAAACGTGTTGGAGTTTATGTGTTAGAATATTTTATTGTGTGAATGTGTGGTTGAAAATAAGTATGTAGAAAAAAGAGTTTTGAAGAATAAGAGACAAGTGGGGGCTCAGTTTGACATCCTTTGACATAGGATCAATCATAATCATTGATTTTTACAGCATAGTTTCACGTCACTGATCAGACTTTTAACACAATGGATATCAACCTTAATTTTTATTTGTTTTACCTAGCGACTAACACACTAACTAACACCCTCCCATTGCTTGCAGTAATTCAACTTCCAATGGATACGATTACTTGAGGCATTCTTCAAATTACACCCAAATGCTATTTATAGTGAAGGCTCGTGGTATATATGTAGCAGTTTTTTTGTGTTAATATAGTAGTTTTTTATTATCTCATGCATAAAAAAACAAACTGTCACATGTATGCTACGTAATACGACTATCGATAGTTTTCACTAGAAATATCATTACTTTTTTTCAAATCAATCTCTCTCTCTCTCTCTCTCTCTTTAACATGCTCAAATATCACATTTTAATAAGAATTGTGTTTCAATGGTGATATAATAATCTGCTGATAATATAATAATGGCAATATCATCATTCGTACACAATATTTTGAAACAAAGAAAATAGGATAATTATCCACGGGGTTTTCACAAGTGCTACCCGTCTTTTTTTTCATCTTCCAATGAAAACATGCAATATATTATCTGTCAAAAAATTCTGTCATTATATTATTGTCCAACAAAATGAGGAAATACAAGGAATTGACTTATTGACCCGGTCATATTTCCATACTAGCTTTGGACCACTAAAAAAAGTTAAAATGTATAATAGGGCAAGTTAAATACCAAGACCCAAAAATACCCTCCTTACCAATAATCATAATTTGAGAGAAAAGGAAAAAAAGCTGAAAATTACTCACACAATCCACAGTCGATATCCAGTCGAAAAAGCACCCTCATAGTCAAACCCAATGTCAACCACCACACACTGGCCATTATCTTCAACAAGGTTATTTATTTATTCATTTATTTTTTGAAATTATGAGATTGATTTTTCATTTATTATTAAATATAATGTTTATTCTTCATTATTTAGGTAAATCATTGGGTGTAGTGGACAATTAGATACTTTTTTTTTTTTTTGAATTTTTGCACCTTAACTAGCCGCCATTTCCAGCGAGCCGAGTCAGCCGACTATTTCATTCGGTTTTGTCATCCCATAAATCGTTTTTCAATTTAAAATTATTTTTATTTTGACTATTTATCAATTCTTTTCACTTTATGATAATTTAATTTTTTCAATTTTAAATAATATTTATATTCTTTATTTAATTTTTATAATTTCCTTTTGTTTAATTTTTTTGGAAATAGTTTTAAAATTTCTTAAGTGTTTATTTTGTTTTCCTACTGCTTTAATTAGTCAGCCCAAATGCCTTTTTTTCATTTTCTTTTCAATTTAAATTTTTTAATTCTTTTCTTTTTATGACACAATTTAATTTTCTAATTTTAATTATATAATATCAATATTCTTTGTTAATTTAATTTTTTGCAATTTAAAATTCTTTCTAATTCTTGATTTTCTTAATTTTTATTATCTTCTTTAATTTATTTTTTTATTTTTGTCTACGATTTGGTTCACTTAATATTTTGAAATTATGCTTATTCTATTATCTATTGTTGAAAGTTCTAATATTTAAATTTTTGTAGGATGGAGTACCATCTAGCTGTGGAGTTGAGACAGATGGCGGTAAAATGTACGTGAAACATAGCTTTGACAGTTTTATTACTGTGTTGGAGTTTCTAGATGATGACTACGCAGATATCCTACATCGGTCCTTCCTGTGGCCTCTGCTTCAAACAAATTATTGATGCGTTACTATGTCGCTTGCTTAGGCCATGACGGCAATGCCCTTCACTTCGACCTTGGGGGCAAGGTCACTGTTTTCCCCCTGTTTGAGTTTGCCTTCGTGATTGGACTAAGGATAGCAAGTGACGACGCAGCTACGGACGGTACCAAAAGAAGCAATATGCTGCACGAGACGTATTTTCAGGGACATATGACTGTACTTCTACCGTAGTTGATTGGCACAATCAGTGAATGCGATCAGATGGTGGACAGATTGAAGCTAGGACTGTTATATATATCCTTAAGAGCATGCTGAGGTGTCATCACAAGAAGACTGCGATCGAATTTTTCTATTTGGAAGTTGTTAGCGATATCGATGCCTTCAACAATTGTCCCTGGGGTCGGAGATGTTTTCAGAACACCGTTCACGTTTTCACCAGATCACACTTGAAGCCTAAGGGATCCACGCGTAAATACGATACTTATGGATTTCCCCTATGGAGGTAAATGTTTAACATATTCAATGATAAAAATATTTTTTATACTGAATTTATATATAATAATTACATGTGTTGTAGATCTGGGCATATGCGACTGTCCCTCTCTTGGGTGGTTTACTAGGCAAGGGAAGACACGCTGCCCTCGAATACATCATTGACGAGCATCCTAAGCAGACGGATGTTCATGCGGCAAACAATTAGCAGCCCTTTTCAACGACCCTCAAGCTAGTGTTTCACATTTGCGATTTCAAAATTTCATCACATGACTGTCAATAGTCGCTTTAAGTCCTAACTGAGTGGTCATCGTTGAATGAAAAGGATGGTCGAGGTTTTGTGCGAAAATTAGCCGTTCCGTATGATCGACATGACCAGATGTCTAATTCCATCCTGGACCGAGATTGGGCATGTGAATTGAATATAATTTATTGATTATCGTTTTGTATGAGTTTGCCTAATTTAACTTAAGTTAATAATTTTTAATGTTGTTATTCATATAGGATCGCGGTCCAATTGATCAACATCACGTCCGCCTATGAGATCTCCTTCTCCTTCATCCAGACACCTCCCCCTTGGATCTCCTGCACACGGTCAGAGTCAGTATTTTCATGGTCTGTATGTCCGCCTGACTAGATTTATAGCAAAGGAGTTGAGTACGGTACGAGAGGAGGTAGGGGCGTTACGATGAGAGATGAGGGAAGAGGTAGGTACACTACGAGAGGAAATAAGGGCGTGCGATGAGGTATCAGGTTTATGCCATGATGCAGTGCTACGAGGTATGTAGCAGAACTTTAGGATGAGGTCGGAACGCTCCCAGTTGATATAGCAGGCATACGAGGAGGTGATGGAGATCGGGGTCACGCACCATTATGGAAAGATGATGACGCATTTGAATCATTTTTCTTATCTGTCTAGTGGCAGAGGTGGTCCATGGGAACGACAAAAGAAGAGTGGACACAGGGGGTAGCGATGCCCGAGGCGGACCCGATGCCTGAGGAAGTAATGGTACTCGAGGCGGAGGGGTGACCCCGATGACGGAGGAGATGGTCGTGCCCGGGACGGAGGTGGTGGCTTCGATAACGGAGGAGATGGCAAGCTCCAGGGCGGATGGGATAGTGGTTCCCGAAGCAGAGGATGTACCCAGGATGGAGGATATGGCCTCAATGATAGAGGAGATGGCAAGCCCCAAGGTGGAGGGGGAAGAGGAGGAGGAGGAGAAGACGCCAGTTGTGATGGAGGGTAAGAAGCGTGATGTTAACATGTCGAAGGAGGTGGTCGACAAGAGGCTGAGATTATCGTCACAGTGGTTTTCCAAGGTCAGCAAAAGTTCACGATGCTATTTGGGTCATAGTGGATCGACTCACCAAATCGGCTCATTTCTTGCTGGTTTGGATGACGTTTATTATAGACCAGTTCGCGCAGTTATATGTGAATGAGATAGTAAGGTTACATGGTGTGCAGGTTTCTATTGTATCAGATAGAGATTCAAGGTTCACATCGAACTTTTGGAAAAGTCTACACCAAGCTATGGGAACTAAACTATAGTTTAGTACGGCATCCCATCCTCATACGGATGGGTTGAGCAGACAATTCAAACATTGGATGACATGCTTCAGACATTTATACTCAAGTTTGGAGGACAATTGGAGAAGCATCTACCATTAGTTGAGTTCTCATCTAACAATAGTTACCACACTTCAACTGACATGGCACCCTACGAGGCATTGTATGAGAGGAAGTGTAGATTACTAGTTCATTGGGATGAAGTCGGTGAGCGAAAGATTTAGGGGCCAGAGATTATTGAGCAGACAGTGCATGCAATTAAGAAAATTCGTGCTAGCATGAAAATTCCCCATGATAGACAAAAGAGTTATGTAGATAGAAAGAGAAAGGGTCTGGAATTTTCAATTGTTGATAAGGTATTCTTCAAAGTGGTACGACTGACACGAGTGCTACGTTTTGACAAGAAGGGTAAGTTGGAACCAAGATTTATTAGCTCGTTGGAGATCTTGCAATGTATCGAGAATGTCGCATATCAGTTAGTGTTACCTCCAGAACTTTCAGCTGTACATGATGTCTTCAATGTGTCAATACTTAGGAAATACATCCCTGATCCGAGTCTTGTGGCCAACCAGCGAGGTTTGAGCTATGAAGAAGTACAAATAAGAATTGTTAATAAGAAATTTCAAGCCCTCCGAAACAAAGTGATCCCGCTAGTGAAAGTACAGTGGCGTAATCACTCAGTTGAAGAGGTCACATGGGAGCGAAAGGTAGAAACGCTGGCCAAGTACCCACAACTTTTCGATGAATTTTAAGGTAAATTTCGATGACGAAATTTATTTTTAAGAGGGTAGATTATAACACCCGCACCCGAATTTCTAGGTCTAATTATGAGAATTGAAATTTTATGGGCTCATTTGAGGGTTAATCCATCTTCTAGAACTTTGTAGCAAACTTAGTATAAATGCTAATTCCCACGAGTTTTGCTCTTTGAAGAAGGGTCGAATGCTTGATTAATCATTTTATATAGAAATCCTTGATATATGTTTTTGGTCATTTTTATGATTGATTAAACATGGGGTAATGTGTTGTGTGAATGCATGTGTATATAAAATGTTGTATTCAAATGAGGAATGAGAGAGAGAGATTCCTGCTCATTTCACAAATTTCAAGGAACAATTTTCAGTGCTATAATTAATAGCCTTTCCACCATCATGGATTTTTCCTTAATGATGCATGCCTAGTCTTATCATATTTAAGCCCTTTATTCACATTCACATGCTACCACTCACTATTATTTATTTCAGTCCAAATAACAAATATACACGCACATAGCCGAGGTGAAAATTGTAACAGGAATCAAGCAATTTTATTCGGTCTCTATTACTCTTTTTTTAAAATTTCACAGTAAGTACGCTACCTGTGTTTGGATTATTATTATTATTATGTTATAAATTTCAAGAAAATTATTATGGATGCCATATGGTACAATATGATTATGATTATGTTAAGAGGACTGTAGTTTAGTAGCGCTATACATGAGAATTCTTACTACCTATGTTCGGTAAAATTCTCGTGTCTCCATTATGTTGATTATGATTATTATGCTTATTTAAGTTATATACGATAAAATTCATGGCGTATTTATGGTGATTTTATAAACCTGACTGTATGATATTCTCCTTTTGGGCAATTGATGGTTCGAGACAATCAACGTGGAGATGACAACGGGTTAGGATTAATAAATTATAGTATTTGAAATACAACTTTTAAGTTTTTTTTTTTTTTTTTACATTATTTAGGCTATTAACCTAAATAAAAAAACAAACACACAAGCATGCAAAAATAGTTGGTTAGACAATCTAGTTTTTTATCTTAATATTTGAAATTACAGTACTAAATCTACAAATTGTTTCAAAGTCACAATTCTAAACAAATATCCATTATTCCAATGCAAAATTGATGTGTGTATGAAGAATTAGACACTCAATCATGAATTTACAAGTTGCTTCAATTTTCGACTCTTTGTGGTCAAATATATCATTTCACCTCTCTTATAATTCACACTCCCAAACTTGTTCTTTTTTCACACTTCTCCCGCTATGTAATCTAATGTTGAATTTTTCATTATTATAATCACTCTCTAGTTCAGGTGGACTCTACTAATTGTAAGTCAACACATCAATAAATAAGGATTCTCCAATTCTT
>CAIGRF010191121.1:5369-35982 GCA_903798235.1 Fraxinus ornus | reverse complement strand
TATATATCAGAGCAATAATGAAGATCAAACACACAAAAACTCAAAAACACACGAAAAGTAAAAACTTAAAGTTTTTCCCACCCCAAACTTAAAACCGACATTGTCCTCAATGTCATAAAGCATAAGTAAGAATATAAGGGACAGGGAAAGAAAAGGATGAATAAGGTACTCCCCAATTTTTTCTGTTGAATGTACGTAGTACTATGGTGGGGCTCGACAATCTTCTTCATCATGCTTTTCTATTAGTCTCTGCTGGTTTGAATGTTTCACGACGTCATGTTCTTGCTCATAGCGGTCAAATCAAACATTAAAGTTCAAATAACTTAGAGCACGTGTTACTTAGCCCAAACAATTGAAATAACTAACACTAAATTCAATGGCCTAATGGAAAATATGATAGGATGGTGATGCCTTATAAATTGAAACGTGGCTAAGTCTAATGCAAACTAATAATCAAAATAAATTTATATGCAATGCGGTACAAAAGCAAAATAAAAATAAAAAGTTTAGAAAATTGGGTTGCCTCCCAATAAACGCTTAATTTATAGTCCTAGCTAGACTATATGGAGGGATTGATCATGGTTGTTCACGCTGGAGTCTAGCAGCTTTACAGTAGTTACAATTTCCAGCTTTACATCCTCTTTTTACCCTCCAAACCTTGAGCTCTCTATTATCCTCTCTAGCAAGGCTCCTTAGACGTTTAGGCTTTGTCTTCTTCGACCTTTGATGAATTTCTTCAACAATATATTTGGCCTCCTCCAGGACTAATGGTTGCTTGGGTGGATTATGTAATTTAAAGATCTCATGTGCGTCATCCACCCTCACGGTCATCTCACCATTTTCCATGTCAATCAAAGTTCGACTTGTTTCTAAAAAGGTCAACCTAAGATAATTAACATATCGTGGTCGTCTTTGAGGTCCATAACAAGGAAGTCCGCCGGGAATATCAACTTTCCAACCTTGATGATCACATCCTCAACCTTGCCCTATGGGTATCTGATGCTCCTATCTACCAGCTGCAGCGTTTCATTCGATCATTTGACTTTCCCAACTCCTATTTTCCTAAAAGTAGGCAAATGCATTAAATTTACACTTGCACCTGTATCAGATAAAGTATTAAAATCAAATTCTTTGCCTAGTGAAATAGGTAAAGAGAAACTCACTGGGTAGTTTTGGGGTAATCTATTTTGCATCATTGCACTACTTTCCTCGGTCAATGTCAATTCTTCCCAGTCTAGAAGCTTTCTTTCTTAGATACCATGTCCATCAGAAACTTTGCATACATTAGGATCTGTTGTATAGTATCGATGAATGAGATATTGATGTGGAGCTTTTTTAGCATATCTAGGAACTTTTTGAATTAATCGTGTAGCTTTTTCTTTTGTAGTCTTTGTGGAAAAGGTAGTGGTATAGTAGGAGCGATTTCCTTAACCTTTGGATCATCTGATGCTCTTTCTGTCTCCGCTTCTTTGTTCTGCTTTGATTTCTCCAATTGCTCATCAATCGTGATATGTACCTTTTCTTTTGTACCAACTGATCTTTTTACATTAATCTATAGCGGTTGAACTTCACTATGGGTAGTTATTGCCTCAATATGTTCTTCCTCCATGACCTTCACTGCCATTACCTGCTGTTTGAGATTTATCTCAGTGCCACTAGGCAGTACTCCTGGTGGTATCTCTGCTTTTGCTATTTGTCCCATCTGATTTTCCAAATTTTTTATGCCAACTCCCTGAACTTGTAAGGTTTTATCTGTTCTTTGCATGTGTTGGGTAGATATCTTCGCCAATTTAGTAACAAAATCTTCTAATGAAGATTTATTTTCAATTTGGTGAAAACATGATGATGCAATCTGTTGTGACGCAATCTGAGCTTTCAGATTTTTGTTCCATTGGAAACTTGGGTGATTCCTCCAGCCTGGGTAGTAAGTTAGGATTTTGATTGTATTGTTGTCTTTGTAAATTTTGAGCATAATTTACATCCTTTAGTGATCGAGTAAAATGACTACCCACGATGCAGTCAACACTCTCATGATTCCATCCATAATGCTTGCATTTTGGTCCCATTGTCTGGGATGCGTTCATCTGATCTACCTTCTTTGCCACTGATGCCAATTGTGCTAAAATTGCTGTCAAAAAATCAACTTGGAATACCCCAGCAGCTCTCTTTCCACTCGTCCTTTCAGTAGGCCAAAGTATACTTGTATGGGAAAAGCCTCAGTCTTATTGCTTCACTGGACACCCCGGATACTCGATAGTTGCATACATATCCAAAAATCTTGATATATGAGTGTTGGGATTCTCCGTAGTTCTTCCAAAGAACTGTAGCACGTTTTGAAACATGTTGATCACATCAATCCTCATGTGGAAGTTTGCTTGACCAAATGATGGATATACTATGTTAAATTGACTTTCCACAACCAATAGAACAATATACTCCCCCATTAGCTTTGCATTTTCATTAGTTGCAGCCACATTTGGTTGTGCTACTTTCAGATTAGCTCCGATAACTATTTGATTTGAATTTCCCTCTGCTATGTCTTCCTCTTTCTGTTTTTGGTGTGTTTTCAACTGTTGTCTTTTTCGAAAGTTAAATGTTCGTTCGATCTCAAGATCAAATTGAGCAAGATCATCGATTCTCGAACTTCGCATACAATGTCCTGAAAAAGTAAGCAGGAAACACAATAACTTTTTTTAATAAACTAATTAAAAAATAGTAAAATTCAAATTAAATCTAAAATTAGCTAAACTTATCAAAAATAGCAGTCCCTAGCAACGGTGCCAAAAATCCTGGTTATATCTTTTCACTTAAATATTATTTATTGCAAGTCCCATTTAATCCTTTCACAAAAACTATGAATTTTCCTCATTTGATGATAATAATTGATGAATATTAGAGTATAATATGTATATAAGAGGTCCCATATGTATTCTCATGTTATGTATTTGTAGGAGTTGAAATTTGGTTGAAAATCAGGTCCAAATTGATTTCCAAAGAAGTTCTAATCGAATAAGAAAAGTTTCATTCGTGCGCGGATTTTTTGTCTCTGCACATCAATCAGTATTTTGACCATAACTTTCTTTCCCTATATTCGATTGAGGCGATTCAAAGTACGTTGAAAAGTTAGCTCAAAAGGCTACAACCTTTTAGAATTATACGTTTACTATACCAAAAATGGGTCTAAATATTTGGCGAAGAATTTGGAATATAACTTGTGCGATTGAAAATTAATTTTGATCATATTTTGATCATATTTCATTCCTTTTTGAGTTCTAATTACATCCAATTATCTCCTAACAATCTTCAAAGTATTTTCTTGTGGTCTGAATCAATTATTGAATATTTGCAATTTGGTCCTCAAACTTTAGATTTTGCCCACCCTTTTTTTTTAATCAATTTTCGCTTCTTTCTTTCGATTCGTCGTTCAACCTTTGAGTTTTACGTATATAACATAAAATACAATAATTTATGATATATTTTGTTTGAAGAACTATCAAATATCGCCATTTTAGACACTGAATAAGTGTATAAAATACATTTATAAGCTATGTTTTACTTCAATGTATTATTCTTTAATATTAAATTTCGCAATTAATTATTGAAGTTAAAATCGCTTTTTATTTACTTAGAGTGTGTTTGAATCTTATTTTAATGAGAATATAATTTTTGAAATAGTAATTGATAGGAGAATGTGAGGTGGAAAAGTGATGAAAATTTTTAGATTTATGTGTAATATTATTTTATTTGAAAAATGTGTGGTTGAAAAGAAGGAGAAAAAATGAGAATGAGAAAAAAAAAATGGGTGTCAAACATGGACTTAATTAGTAAAGTTTCTTGTTACTATTTAAGTTCCTATGAAAAAAAATAAGAAAAATCGGATTTTATTTAATGACACTCAAATAGTCGGAGATTCAGGTCGTCACATAGCATCATTGAAATAAGATCAATTTGTAATCAGGAACAAGTTCATTGAATGTCATTGTGCTTTCGTCCCTGAAGTATGACATGATCGATGTAGCAGTGGAGATTGCTAGGGTACTAAGACAAGGTGGATATTTGTTAGTTCAAGACAGCATGGAAATAATTAACAAGCTGGTCTCGATTCTGAAATCCCTTCATTGGTCAGTAAATGTACATTAAGAACAGTTTCTTCTTGTGGGGGAAGAAAGACTTTTGGCGCCCTGAGGGAAAAGCCAGAATATGAAGATTCCAAGTTTGAAGTGTACAATCTTATTTTCTATCAACTATGGAGGAAATACATTCTTTCCACATTATTTTCAGATGATAGGAACCTTTTAGCAAATACTTTGTACTATGTTTCCCCATGAGAAGTAGTATGAGTTCTAAAGAACAAAATTCAAAAGAAATATTGTTTGTTTTCAGAGTTGCGTATTGATCTTAAGAAGCTATAAAATATCTGCCATGCCTTCTGCAGCAATGTAATTCAGATCGTGCTGAAGTCACGTTTTAACTAATTTTGCTAAATAACATGGATATGAACTTGAGCAAATAGATATTTTACATAAAAAACCATCATAGTCGATAGTACTATTATTGAATTCGAAGCCTACAACAGAATCACACTCATTCAGGCAAACATAGAAACTGGCAAAATCCTTCTATGGCTTAGGAGAAACAAAGGACTTGTACAACTTTTTGTTTCCAGTTGATACGCAGCTGAAAAGGATCAAAAGGACGACGAACAGAGAAGGCTTGTGGTATTGCTCCCAAGCTTGCCATTGGCAGCTGAAACTGTCTGAGAGTAGCAACTGAAATTGTCCTTGTAAGTGTAACTTTGATCAGTAGTTGCTGCACCAGAGAGCACGTCATGATCCAGTACAAACATCCACCCATTGGATTGTTGACTGTTAACCAAAGAGCTCGATAAATTCCCATTCCTCTCCTCCTTTAGGGAATGCTCCAGATCTGTGATCATCAAGTAAGTGTTCTTCTCTGATCCAGCCAAAGTCGAACTGGTGATTTTCAGGGGATACGTTGTCTTCGCAGTGGTAAGCCAGATCAAGGAACCTGTATCAGACTCAACTCTATATTCTCTTTTCACCTTCACTTCGTGCTTCACAACCTTCTGAGTCCCATTCTTTTTGAACTTTATCGTGTTCTCAAACTTCAACTTTTGATAAACATAGGTAGTCAAATTTCCTAAACTCGAATTCACCCACCCAGAAACCTCACTCTTCCTCTTCCCTTCAACCTCGAAGGATCCATCGAGCTTGTGAAACTTCGATTCGCACTCAACTCCACTACTTGGAGCACTATATTTAAACGTCATAGCCTGAACTTCTTTCACATTATCATCCAACCATAAATGCAAATTCGCATCCACAAGCCAGAACGAGATAGCATCAGCTACTCTCAGCCCGAAACTATGCACATTACCATCAAGTAACATCCCCAAAAACGGGGTTATATCAATATCGTAAGAAGGCAAATCAAACGCCCCAATAGAAACTATTGGCTCCCAAAATAAAGGATTGATACCGCCCGCGAATATCACCGGAAATGGGATCACTGATCCAACTATATTATCATCAAGCAACACCAGAACTTCCCGGTAAGCACCATGGCCCCGCTTTGTTTCCAAATTGTTCAGTTCTATATAGGAATCGGGGGGATTCGAGTACCAGAACTCGTCATTTCCATGAAATGAAACATAAACCTCGATCACAGCCTTGTATGTATTTGCTGGAATCTGGATCCCCTTGTACTTCACATCTGAACCCTTCTCGATTCTGAACCAAAACCCTTCATTTTCAATTCCAGATATCGGAATAATCAAATCTGCCGGCTTATCAAATAAATCCAACGAGTTTTCCTCACGATTCAACGTTGAAATTACAGGGTTTTCTTTCCATTTCATGACAGTTGACTTCTGGTTCAGTGGAAATATTGACAATGGGAAGTTAAATCCGCGGGAGCCAGTATCATCACTACCAATATCATAGTACAAGAAGGTGATATTGACCCGGTAAACGCCGGTATAGACTTCATTAACGACGTTTTCAAGCATGACGGAGAGGGTGAGGTTTTCCTGACGGAGGATCGAAGAGTACCTGGTGATGTCCTTGCTAATTTTCCAGAAGACACCATCTCGGGTGGGCTCAGCGGTGCTGGTGCGGAGCAGCTCGGCGCCGTCAAGCCACACCGCGGCAATGCGATCATACTGGGACCCATTGGAAGCGACGGAAAGGTGCAGAGAGACATGGGACCAAGTACAGTTAGCCGGAGAAGAGTAGCCGGCGGTGGTCGGAGGCAGGCCGATGGTGTTTTCGAAGTCGTGGGAGAAGACTGGGAGTGTGCATGAGGGAATCAGAGTGTGGAAAGGTAAAGGGCGTGTAATTTCATAGTATTGTTGGTATGAATCTGATTTGTTGAGGTGAAATTTGTGTTTGTTGAAGTGGGACTGGTGTAGTAGCGGTGGTGCGGCGGAGGAGTATGGGATGAAGAAGATTATTAATAGGGGAATTAGAGGCAGAGGTGGCATTTTTCGGTGGTCGGAATTGCCGGAGTATGGCGGTTTACAACAAAATAAAAAAATCAAGAATGGAAAGGCCTAATATATTAAAAAAAGGATAATGTTATCCATGGTAGTGTTCATGATGGTCATATATTTGGCCACTTTGCCATTGTGGATATCTTTATGAACAAAGATATGTACATGTACACGTATCGTTGTCCATTAAAAAAGGTGATTATATTTTTCCCACAATTTTTATAAATGCACCATATTTTAATTACATAAAAATCGTTAATATTTATTTATTATCATATTTATATTTTATCTTTTTTCTTCGTCCCATTCTTGTTATTAGCATTTCATTAATCATAAAATCTTATCATTAATCACCTTTTTCGTCCAAAAAGATTTAATCGCACTTTTGTGGTAATTATTTATTTTGCTTATTCAAAAATACAATGAACAAATGAGTATTTTTTTTCCCACTCTATCATAATGAAAGTTTTGGAGAAAAACCATAATCAGGCACAATTTATGTTTATTTGAGAAAAAGAATGTGACGAAAAAAAGTTTGAAATATAAATGTGATAATATGTAAATGTTATGTGTTACTCATATAAATAATCGTAAAACAAAAACACATCACGTGGCAAATGGACCAGCTCACATGTGGCATAGATATGTGGGCGACTTGATTCTATGCGTACTGAGGCAAATTCAGCCTAAAAGTTGATCATCCGATCCCTTTTTGACAGAGGTCTCCAATACAAGCTCATCCCTCTGGCGAGGCGGTTAGTCAACCACAACATATCTTATGAAGTGATTAACAAGTCAATACACTTTCAACGCCGCCTCTGCATGCCTACACGGTCTAATCCTAAGTCAAAAGCAAGGATATGGGGATCTCAGCATTAATGGCTGAATTGATTGATTGGTGTTAATAGGAGCCAATGGATCTAGTAGAGCCACGTGCTCACCATTGGACGGACCTAATTCACCTTGCATTGGATATAAAAAAACCACACTTCATGCGAGAGAAGGGGATGCAAGTTTACACATCAAAAGTAAATCTTAATTCTCTCCACTTTGTCCAACCGGCCAACCCCCTCTTTATGTACCAACTAATTACAACACAACTTGATAAACATCTCGGATTATCATCCCCCTTGATTCATCTATTAAAAGGAGTGACTTCAACTATAAACAAACAGTGATTCGGCTAATGTGGATTTTAGTTTCTATTTATTTGTTAGTCATGTCATTGAACCATTTTTTGGGTCAACATTATGAGCATTTTATATAATTAAAACGTAGTTTAGTTATTAAAATCTGTAGTATGAATATATTTATAATTGTCAAACTATTTAATGTTTTATTTGTATAAAAATTAATTGTCAAACTATTTAAATTTTTTGATGTATTCTAATCAACATTTTGTTTTGTGTTTGTTGTTCAACTTAGATTTTGTAGACAACATTAATGTTATGTTTAATTAGTGTCGTTTTCAATGGTTGTATATTTTTACTTTATTGTCTTACTTTAATATAACAACGCTGTACGTGGTAGGACGAACACCACTAACAATAATTGCTTACTTTCACATTGAATTATGAAGTTTATTTGAATGTTCACCTAACCAGTCGTGATTCACATTTTTTTTTTTCTAAACTCATTTTTATTATATATTTTTTTAATAAAATAATTGTATACGTAAACCTCATTTTTCTTTTGTTTTTTTCCTACTTTTTAACAACCATTTTCAAAAAAAAAAAAAAAAAAAAAAATCCTTATGACAAAACTCATTATTTAAAATAAAAAATAAAAAATTGGGCTCAAATATACCATATATCTAATTATTTTCACATAAAATATGCACGATTTAGTGCTTGTTTGAGATATCACATGTCAAAGTCAATAATTAATTTTAGCTCTTGTTTAACAGGGATTAAAATTGTATTTTTAGTAGCCCTTGTTTGATCCCATTTTCCCAAAATTCATTTCCAATCACACATTCACAAAATAAAATATTTTGCTCATGTTCTGAAAATGTTTCTCTACTTTTTAACTGCACATTTTTTTAAAAATATGACTTCCAAAATCTATTAATCTCAAAAAAATTGGACTCAAATAAGGGCCAAATTTTGATAAAAGTATATGAGATATATGGTTGAAAAGTTGTGAATCCCATAAAATTAGTTGTTTAAATTGACTTATATTAAAAAATCTGAATTTTAATTTCTACCAAACAGATGATAAATAAATTTTTTTTTTATAAGATACAAAACTTTTATCAACTATACATTCATCAAAATTTACAAATATCCTATTTGATAGGCTTTTTTCAAAACTCTTTTTTTTTACGTACTTATTTTTTACCTAATATTCACACAATAAAATATTTTGTGTACGAATCTAAAATTTATCTTTATTTTTTAATAACATATTCTCTAAAAATTCACTATTTAAATCATTATTTTTGCTAAAATGACAATCAAAACCTGGCCTAAAAGTTTTATTAAAAGACGTGACAATTGCACGTGACTCCAAATGTCGGATCATGAAGACTAAAGTTTAATAAAGTAATTTATGCTTTAAAATTTTGGATATCCTTTTTTTGTTTAGATTTTTTCATGTTAAAAATCGACTTTATTATTATTATTATTTTATTATTTTTTGCTATGAAATAAATAATATTATAGGTTAACATTTTTATATGTAAGAACCTGCTAAATCTATTAATAATATTAGTATTGTAATTTCAAACAACTTTGAGCAATAGATTTGGAGTGTCAGTGTGCTAGATATCTGATATCTCTATCTTATGGTCCGTGAATGGCTATTGGATTCATCCGCTAAAACAATAGTGAAAAGTAAGATTCTTTTGACCTTGATTGGATGGTAGACCATCACAAATTTCCACAAAATTCTATAAGTAGATTTTACTCCAAAATAGCTTAGTATTGACAGGCACGAGATTTAAATTTTCAAAATTGAATTATGCTTGTTGTACATTACATGATCCATAACCCTTTACATAATGGCCATTTGGCCACCTCCTATTGGATGGGTGGCTGAGATTTAAATTTTCAAAATTGAATTATGCTTGTTGTACATTACATGATCCATAACCCTTTACATANTGTACCTAGAAAATACATATAGTTAAACATTTTCTTAGAAAGTAAAACTTTTGGGAAACTCTTGTTCGGAAGATAATATGAGTTCCTTAGTTTTTAAGATAGGGATAGGCGAATATTTCATGATATGAACTTTGGGTACATGTATAGCTAACCAGATGATAATTTTCTTTATGGATAAAGAAGTTCCAATGAAATTTCTGGTTGAGGACAAACAGGATTTACTGCATCTTACTGGTGCTAATAATGGGTTCCTTCCACGAGAACTTTATTTGAAACTGGACTAGTTTAAACTATAGATTGACTAAATTGAGTTGACAAAGTCTTAGCCCCTGTTTGAGCCACATTATTTTTCTCATTCTCATTTTTCTACTCATTTTCAACCACACATTCTTCAATAAAATAATATTTTTCATTACATCAACAACTTTTCCTTCTTTTTTAACCACACATTCTCCATAAATTTACTATTCCAAAATACATTCTTTCAAAATAATGTGATTCAAGCACACCCTAAATCCCCATTTGTCTCCTTTTAAAGTAAGCTTTTTAATTTTCATACTCATTTTTAACTATATTTACATAATAAAATATTTTACACCTAAACTCAAATTTTTTTCTACTTTTTATTCACATATTCTTCAAAAAATCACTATTCAGAATATCATCCTTTCAAAATAATGATCATTAAACATGGGCTAAATATAATCTTAACTTCTATCATTGATATGCATGACCTAAAAATTCAAAACGATCATCATTATATATGTTAAAATGTAGAATGTGACATACTGAGGGCCTACCTATCCACGTGATATGGCTAAAAGAATCTTTATCGGCCTCCTTTATTATAAATTGTAAAGTTCGAGTCATTGAGCCTATGTTTGAGTCATATTATTTTTCTCATTCTCATTTTTTTTACTCATTTTCAACCACACATCTTTAACAAAATAATATTTTTCATCATATTAATAATTTTTCATTCTTTTTCAACCACATATTTCTCATCACATTAGCAGTAAAAATATATTTTTACTCCCAAAATGTGCACCAAACGGATTTTCCATTGGGTGTGATTGTTTTGCAAGTTCTAGAATGAGCTTAAAGTTTACGTTGTTGGCTAGAGCTAGATCCAGAATTTGTTGTCAATAGATTGAAACTAAATTCAGAAATGCTTAATGATAGTTAAAATTTCTTGTGTAAGATATTGTAGTTAAGTAATAAAGTAGTGAATGAACTATTGTTCCGTTACAAGTACTTAATATATTTCTAACTCGAATAGTCAAATTGTGATTAATTGATTTTTATAACTAATTTTTATGAATTTTATTACATGTACATCAAGTTTGACAGTTTGATTGAAATTTGATGTGGCGGACATAATGCCCATTGATTTTAGCAAAACTCGTTCAAATCAATGGTCAAATTTCTTATACATAATGGGTGTCAAACTTAATATACAAACATGATGTATAAGTAGATTGAATTTTTATAACTAATTATTTCGACTAATCTAACGAGCAACAAGAAGCGTTTATAATTCAATTAGAAGCAAGAACTGTGACTTTGAATCACCCATTATTAATATGTTGTAACACCACTCAAGACTATAAAAACACTTACTTTTCGATTGATTTTTCTATTTTGTTCAATAGTCCATCTCAAGTAAAAGAAAAGGATATATAGGAATTTGAAAGAATTAAATTCTCTTCTAAACCTTTTATCAAATCCTAATTATAAGCATGTAAATCCTCCAGGTTGAAATCAATGAGAATGTTAAAAGCGAAAGCATACTTTAATCCACGTGTTTCATTGATTGCTTGAAAGAGTTATGATCTTCCAATTGATACGTAGTCTTCTCTTGAATTTTCTCTCTATTGACGAGGATGCAGAGAAATAAAAATCACGTTCAATTTTGGGGACCATAATCCCATGATAAATAATAACTGAATATGCAGTTATTATCTTTCAGTTCTTTTAAATTGGCCCCTCATCAATTTAAAATAACCGTTCTAATCTCTACACTTTAATTCAATGACATTTAATACCCATTAGTCCAAAATCAACTTTAACGGATCACTTTAATTGATTAATTTTTAAAAATAGCACCACATATTTTAATATATATACATGTGTGGCCCCATACGTTGGAATTCTCCAACAATCTCCCACTGGTCATACATGTAATCTTACAAATGTGCACAACCTTATGAGTTCAAAATTTTGCTATTATTATTATTATTATTATTATTATTATGGGTATTTCCAAACAATTTCGTCTATCAGTTATATTGATATATGATCAAAGCGATTTTCGTCACATTAGCGTAATTAAATCCATTTAATGGTCACGTACACTCATACAACCTAATGACATAGATCAATCATGGAAATGTAGCATGAAAATTACATGTTATGTGATCCAAACATGTCTATCTCTAACTGGTCCAACCTTATTTCTTAAGTGAGATCAATACTAAACATAACAACATAGTGAAATGAACTGAAACATTATTTCTGTACAGAAAAATATCCAAATATACAAATGTGTCCAAAACATAAAATAATGAAAAAACTCCCAGTAAAATATGATATCCAGTGTGCTCATAAAAGATCTTGGGTGGCAATCATTTAGTAAGCGGATCCACAATCATAGTGTTTGTCCTAATGTGCTCTATGGAAATCTGTCCACTCTGTACTCTTTCTTTCACAATCAAAAGCTTAATGTCAATGTGTTTTGACTTAGATGAGCTTCTGTTGTTATTGGAATATAGAACTACTGAGTTATTGTCACAATATAACTTTAGTTGTCTTTCTACGCCATTCAGAATGCACAGCCCAGTGACAAAATTTCGTAGGTATTCCATGGTTAGATGCCTCATAGCATGCTACAAACTCTACTACCATGGTAGAAGAAGCTATGAATGTCTGCTTGGCACTCTTCTAGGAAATAGCTTCTCCAGCTAGCAGATAGATATAGCCTGATCTGGATCTCCTAATGTCTTGGCATCCAGCAAAATCATAATCGGAGTACCCTATGATCTCTAACTATCCGATCTGATATATGTGAGCATGTAATCATTTGTTCTTTTTAAATACCTCATAACTCTTTTGACTGCTTTCCAATTATTCATCCCATGGTTGCTTAAATATTTGCCTACCATTCCAAAAATGAATGCTATGTCAGGACGTGTACAAACTTGAGCACACATTAGACTCCCAACAACTGATGCATAGGGAATCTTCTGCATTTTCTTAACTTTAAGGTCATTTTACGGGCATTGCTTGACGGAAAGTGTTACATGTACTACATGTATTACTACATGGTTTACTTAAGGGCCAAGTGGCGCCCCCTATTGGAGGGCCACTATTTTGTAGTGCAAATAGAATAACCCTTGCTTGAGACTAAATTTGTCTCCTTTAGCGTCATGGGTGTCACATGATTTACAGTCTTGCATGCCAAACCTCTTAAGTACTTTATTAGTATAGCTCTTTTTGTGACAATCCAAGAATACCTCGAGAGCAATCCCGGTGTATCTGAATTCCTAACACAAAAGAGGCGTTACCAAGATCTTTCATCTCAAAATTCCTTAATAAAAATCTCTTGGTTTCGTGTAACATGTCTATATCATTAGTGGCAAGAAATATGTCATCAACATACAAAATTAGAAAAATATGGTTACTCCTACTAAACTTGTGATACACACAATCATCAACAGCATTCATCTCAAAACCAAATAAGATAATTATTTGATGAAATTTGTAGTACCATTGACGAGAAGTTTGCTTGAGGAGTGGGTTGAAGATCTAGATCCATGCAGCTAAAAACAATTAATACGTTCTCTTTCCAATCCTTGAAGTTTGTCCTATTGAGCATGAAAATAGAATTAACATTTGCAGATATGGTAATAGCAGATGAACTAGTTGTATAGAGAAAATGAAAAATTATGCTCATATTAATATTTACATTCAATAATCAATAAATTCAAATAATATAAGCCCCGTCTCAAGATACATAGTACATCATTAATATCAAGTCTTTGGACAGTAATATTAGTGGAAGTTGTACTCTTGGTGTAGTGATCAAACATTTTCAATAACTCCTGTCAAATAATAAACTCATCTTTGGATTGATTTATTATTCACATGTAACCCATATAATTGTCACATGTTTACAACCACAAGAGTGTATCAAATTCGGCCAAATATTAACCTTCCTTTGGGCCGGCTAANCCTCATAGCATGCTACAAACTCTACTACCATGGTAGAAGAAGCTATGAATGTCTGCTTGGCACTCTTCTAGGAAATAGCTTCTCCAGCTAGCAGATAGATATAGCCTGATCTGGATCTCCTAATGTCTTGGCATCCAGCAAAATCATAATCGGAGTACCCTATGATCTCTAACTATCCGATCTGATATATGTGAGCATGTAATCATTTGTTCTTTTTAAATACCTCATAACTCTTTTGACTGCTTTCCAATTATTCATCCCATGGTTGCTTAAATATTTGCCTACCATTCCAAAAATGAATGCTATGTCAGGACGTGTACAAACTTGAGCACACATTAGACTCCCAACAACTGATGCATAGGGAATCTTCTGCATTTTCTTAACTTTAAGGTCATTTTACGGGCATTGCTTGACGGAAAGTGTTACATGTACTACATGTATTACTACATGGTTTACTTAAGGGCCAAGTGGCGCCCCCTATTGGAGGGCCACTATTTTGTAGTGCAAATAGAATAACCCTTGCTTGAGACTAAATTTGTCTCCTTTAGCGTCATGGGTGTCACATGATTTACAGTCTTGCATGCCAAACCTCTTAAGTACTTTATTAGTATAGCTCTTTTTGTGACAATCCAAGAATACCTCGAGAGCAATCCCGGTGTATCTGAATTCCTAACACAAAAGAGGCGTTACCAAGATCTTTCATCTCAAAATTCCTTAATAAAAATCTCTTGGTTTCGTGTAACATGTCTATATCATTAGTGGCAAGAAATATGTCATCAACATACAAAATTAGAAAAATATGGTTACTCCTACTAAACTTGTGATACACACAATCATCAACAGCATTCATCTCAAAACCAAATAAGATAATTATTTGATGAAATTTGTAGTACCATTGACGAGAAGTTTGCTTGAGGAGTGGGTTGAAGATCTAGATCCATGCAGCTAAAAACAATTAATACGTTCTCTTTCCAATCCTTGAAGTTTGTCCTATTGAGCATGAAAATAGAATTAACATTTGCAGATATGGTAATAGCAGATGAACTAGTTGTATAGAGAAAATGAAAAATTATGCTCATATTAATATTTACATTCAATAATCAATAAATTCAAATAATATAAGCCCCGTCTCAAGATACATAGTACATCATTAATATCAAGTCTTTGGACAGTAATATTAGTGGAAGTTGTACTCTTGGTGTAGTGATCAAACATTTTCAATAACTCCTGTCAAATAATAAACTCATCTTTGGATTGATTTATTATTCACATGGAAATCTCATAATTATCACACGTTGACCACCACAAGTGTGCATATCAATCGGCCAAATATTAACCTTCCTTTAGACCGGTTAAAATCCGCATGAACAAACACACACAACTTCCTTCTAATATTCTAAGTTAATTAATTTCCACACGAGATGTTGCTTTGGCAACATGTTGCTTCAATCAATTGACTTTCGAATATTGCATTCCTAAATGAGTCCTTTATACCAAAATTTGAAAAGTAAAACACCAAATTTGCATATTTTATTTATCTTGAAATTTTAGAGGCCTAAGGGTTAATAACTCAAAACTTTAGGGATCAAAATTAATTAATTCAAAACTTTAAGGAAGAAAATTTTAAAAATTTAAAACTTTTGGGGCCAATTAGAACAAAATCAGAAACTTTGAGGCCTTAATTACAAAATTCATATATTAAATGGCCCAAATTAATTAATTTTAAAACTCAATGGCTGAATTATTAAAACACATAACCTTAAGACCTAACTAGAATGAAGTTTAAACTTGAGGGGCTAAAATTTAAAATTTAACCATAATATTAAATTGCAAGCAAGGGCCTAAAAATTCAAATTTGCAGCCTAAACCCCATCCCCAAAACTTCCAATCAACAGTAAACTAAAAAAAAAAAACTGAAAAGGGGGGGATACCATGGGTATGGAGCAGAGCCGACGCTGCCTCGAGCCTGGCGCCGTTGCGCACCGTACTGCAACGCAGTATCGAGCACGGTGCTGCAGTTCCACCCCGACGGCGACCATCCTGCTGTCGGCGGTAACCATAATAAATTCATTTTTTTTTGTAACAGATCTGAAAATGCTTGATGTTAAACCCGAATTTTGGAAGAAAAATAGGAATATTATACCAAAATCCATATAATAACATGCCAAATTCCATATAATAACATGAAGGAAGATCAAAATAACCCAAAATTCGGAATTTACATAAAACTTTATTTCTCAAGGATTCAACAATGGATCATGTTATATGTACCGAAATTTTTACCAAATCTTTTACATACTACTCACATTGGAGATGGTGACCACATTGTCGAAATTTTTAAATACACGTGGGCACCGCACATTATGTGAAAGTGGGTAATCCATTATATACATATGGATTAACCCTTCAACAATTGAGTGGCTCTGATACCACTTGTAGGAATTTTAAAGAATTAAATTCTCTACTAAACTTTTTATCAAATCCCAATCATAAGCATGTAAATCCTCAATATTGAAATCAATGAAAATGTTAAAAGCGGAAGCAGAACCTTGATCCATGTGTTTGATTGATTGCTTGAAAGAGTTATGATCTTCCAATTAATACATAGCATTCTCTTGAATTTTCTCTCTGTTGATGGGGATGCAGAAAAATGAAAACTACGTTCAATTTTGGGGACCATGACCCATGATAAATAATAACTGAATATACAGTTATTATCTTTCGATTCTTATAAATTGGCCCCTCATCAATTTAAAATAACCGTTTTGATATCTATACTTTAATTCCATGAAATTTAATACCCATTAGTCCAAAATCAGCTTTAATGGATCACTTTAATTGATCAATCTTTAAAAATAGCACAACACATTTTAATATATATACATGTGTGGCTCTATACGTTGAAATTTTCCAACATGATATGTTATCCCCCAAATCCGAAGTCCCACGTCAGGTTGCCACGTGTGACTGCCACATAAGCTCTTAGACGGATGACCACAGGAAAGGAAAAGTCAAAGTCAAAAGAAGGAACCATGTGTCCGAGGCCCTCTCAAGCTAAGCTGGAAACCACACGAGGTCCTTCAACATGCGAATTATGAAGTCCCACAGACCTGGGAGGGTCGAAGTACTTTGATGGGGCAGCATATGAAGTATGAGGTCCAACGGACCTGGGAGTGCCGAAGCACTTTGCTTAAGCAGCCAACGACCCCTTCAAGAAGGCCAAAGGTCCGAAGACACCACAAATTTCGAAGTGAAACCGACCTCGCCCCGAGGTAAGATGGATTCTGTCCTTTAATAAGTCAGAAGATATTTATAGAAGTGACTCATGGGACGTTCGCGATAAAGGGTGCCAGAGTGCCAGCCTACAAAATAGAGCGGCTGAATTGACAGCGTATTAATGGCAGAAAAGACTGCGATGTGAGGGCCTGGACCACACGATGTCGCCACGTAGATGAGATCCGATGGCTATCATGTAAAATAGTTCAATATAAATAGCTCCCTTCCAGGGACGAAAAATGGGGGGATTGAAAAAAAAACCAATACGAAATACATCACTGAAAAAGGAGAAGAGGGACACGATATCCATATCTTTCCTTCCACATATTCTACAAAGGAGAAAGAGATTTGTTCTTGGAGATCTCGGTTAGGTGATCATTGATAGAGTGATCGTCTCGAAACCATTCCGCCGGAGTCCAAACAGTTTTGTCTCTTGTCGGAAAGTGTCTCCCGCGTTCATCCAAAACCGACTACCGTCATCATTCCGGTAGAAATGCTCCGGATCCGTACTTGACGTGGCAAGAGTGGGCCCGGTATCTGTTGAAGTCATTTTTTGAGATCAACAGATTGGCGCCGTCTATGGGAAATCCTACACATAACTACGAGAACACGTGGAGAAAAACCAGCCGGAAACAAGGAGTTTAGCAAAGGAAGAAATGAGTTTTCTTTTCCTTGAAAAAAGGAACTACCTAAAAACTAAATGCCGTTGAAAGCTAAGACACTACTTCCCTGACAAGTTACGAGATGAGTTCTGCTAATGAAAATGCCACTAGAGGGACGAGTGAACGCCCTAAAGGGGAACCTTCACACGCGACCCCTGAACCTCGCACGAGGCATCCCCTGTGAAGGCGATGAGGGTCTAGAGGAGGAAAGGTCGCAGCCCGGCTTACCAGGGAAATGGCTACCTTGGCCGCCAACGTGAGGAATATCACCCAGCAAAATTTAGCCATGCAGGAGATGCTAAGGAACTTACAAGAACAAGGGGCATACCAGGCTCCACTATACATCGCTCCAGAAGACGTCTTTTCAGATATGGCGGGATATTACCAAGAGGAAGAGGAAGTCCAAAGTCAAATGGCTGGCCATTATTATGATGGGGTGGAAGCTCCCCAAGAAAGAATGGCCGGAGTGGATTCCTCTTCCCATTATGCCACGGAAGAACCACTGGAGGACCCGTTTGTTTTTTCTCAGGGTCGTGAACGAGACGATGTGTCTCAAAGGTCGGTAAGTGTCTTTGACAGAATAGGCCCTGGGGCGCCTAGAAATAGGCGAGCTTATTCACCCCAAGTGCCTAGAAATAGGCCAGCCTATCCGCCTCCTCCAGATCCTGAAAATAGGACACGGAAACCTGACTCAGGTGAAGATCAGCCTATGTATCAAGAAGAACCAGTGGCCCGACCCCCTAAGAATAGGCGAGAAAGACGGGAGCAAGATAGAAACAAGGAAGGACCCTTCGGAAGGCTTCCTCAAGCTCACCAAGCAGAGGATAAGAACCCGTAGGAGCCTCAAAGGTCCTGTGACTTGGATGACGACGACGAACAATCACCTTTTTTCGAGGCCATTCGGAATGCTCCCATGCTAAACCACTTCGCACTTCCAAAAATTCCAAAGTATGATGGGAGAGGTGATTCGGCGAAGCACATGAACAACTACAAAACACACATGAATATGAGGGACGCCACGTCGGCGATGAAGTGCAGGGCTTTTCACTTAACCCTAAGTGGAGGCGCCGAGGTTTGGTACGCCAGACTAGCGGAGGGGAGCATCAGAAGCTGGCCCGACCTCAAAAAGAACTTTCTAAAACGCTTCGCAACTAGCAAATAAGGGAAGAGACCCATCCAGAGGCTACAAGACATGAGGCAACAGTAAGGTGAGGCTTTGAAGGGTTTCATCTCTCGCTTCACCGATGAGATGACTTATTGTGTGCAAGTCACGGATAAAGAAGCCTTGACCGCCCTAAGAGGAGGATTGGATATGAACTCGCTTTTCTGGAGGGATGTCCAAAACAAAGATCCTGCCACCTACGATGTCCTGTTAGAAATGATAAGATGGGAAATTCTCAACGAGGAGTTAAAAGATCACAGGAACAGAGCTAGCCAAGGCTTACCCCCACCGCAAATAAGGCGAGTACGAGGACCTACATCCCACCTGATGGATAATTAGGCCCCGATGAACCATGGGCAAGAGCTGGCCGCAGAAACACTCAACGCGGTGCCTACCTTGGCCTATGAGGAAATCAGCCCAAGGAATGAGCCTCGCCAACGACAGTCCTACCCAAAGAACCCTCGCAGAGGGCAAGGTAGGAGATAAAACACAGAACCCCAGAGTAGGGACGAAGCCCCCAACTACTGCTCCCACCACCAGTCTTATGGGCATCGCACCGAAGATTGTTGGTATGTCGCAAGGCTCTCCCATGTCCAGAATCAAACTAGGGGTGGACGAGCATCAAGGAACATTCCATACAAACAAAACCAACAGCCTCGAAATAATAATCCGTACCGGAACAACCCCCCTAGGGAAAGGGAAAATGATGCAGAAAAACCCAGGGAAGATCGGAGGCAGAGACGAAGTCCCCCAAACGATGAGCATGAACCCATACGGGAAATTAACACGATAATCGGAGAACCGCACGCAGGTGGAGATTCAAAATACTCATAAAAGAACTACGCAAGGGAAGCAAGCGAACCAGCCATGACTAGCTACATAGTAAATCAATCCACCAGTGGGAGGACTCCGCTTCCAATCACTTTCACACAAGAAGATACGGTGGGAGTGCATTATCCACACTGTGATGCCTTAGTAATAAGAGCAGTCGTGGCCCGCAACGGCCTGAAAAGAATGTTAGTGGATAATGGGAGCTCGGTCAATATCTTATTCGGAGCCACCTTTGATAAAATGAAAGTCGATCACAAGCTGGCTCCAGCACACACCCCCTTGTACGGATTCACAGGAGACAACATCATCCCTAGAGGAAAAATCACTCTAACCATGGAGGTAGGAACAGAACCTCTACTTGCTCATCATTTCACGGAGTTTTTGATAGTGGATAATCGATCCTCCTACCACGAGGTACTCGGAAGACCTGCGCTAAAAGAAATGTGGGCAGTCATCTCCATTCATCACATATGTATGAAATTCCCAACGGAACATGGCGTCGCCACTGTCCGAGGTGACCAACGGGGAGGAGCAAGGGAATGTTACTCCAACGCCTTGAGAAAAGTAGGGCCTAGGAGTGTCAACGTCATATATGCCGATGCAGATATGGACGACCTCCCTGAAGAAGCGATGACCCCTGGACAAGGGGAATATGTCATAATGGGCGAAGCCTCTGAAGAGGGGGACGCTTATGGAACCATTCAGAACCTAGAAGGGGAAGCAGTAATCAGAGAGGTAGTCAGCCTGGAGGAGCTGGACCCACGCATTATTGACTGCGAGCCTCAGACAGCTCCAATGGAGGAATTGGAGACCTTCCCAGTGGACCCAATGGACCACAACAGGTATCTAAAAGTAGGGAGTAGCCTAGCCCCGAAAATGAAGGAGAAACTGAAAAAATTCTTGCTACAAAACCTTGATGTTTTCGCCGGAGGCACGGAGACATGATAGGCATCGACCCAAAAGTCAGTTGCCACCGGCTAAACATCAACTCACAAGCCGTTGCTCACAGGCAAAAAAGGAGAGCTCTCAATCTAGAAAGGTACGAGGCCCTAAAAGACGAGGTCAGGAAACTGATTGACAATGGCTTTATAAGAGAATCAACATACCCAAAGTGGGTCTCAAACCCAGTATTGGTAAAAAAGCACAATGGTAAATGGAGGGTATGTATAGATTTCTCGAACTTAAATCAAGCATGCCCCAAGGACAGTTTCCCACTACCCCGGATAGACCAACTCGTAGATTCAACCTCCGGGCACGAACTTCTTAGCTTCATGGACGCCTACTCCGGATACAATCAAATCCCTATGTCTCCTCCTGACGAGGAGCACACCTCCTTCATAACGGATAGAGGACTCTATTGCTATAAAGCAATGCCCTTCGGTCTGAAGAATGTAGAGGCAACGTTCCAGAGGTTAGTTAACAAAATTTTTGCAGACTCCCTTGGCAAAACAATGGAAGTCTATGTGGATGATATGTTAGTAAAAAGTTTGAGGGCAAGAGACCACATTACCCACCTCGGCGACGCATTCCAAATCTTACGAAGATATCGGATGAAGCTCAACCCACTAAAATGTGCATTTGGGATATCTTCCGGAAAGTTCCTTGGTTACATCGTCAGTCAAAGGGGCATCGAAGCAAACCCTGAAAAGGTCATGGCTTTGGTCAACTTGAGGTCTTCCCAGAAACCTAGAGAGGTACAGAGCCTCACTGGCCGAGTGGCGGCCCTAAATCGCTTCATCTCAAAGGCAACGGACAAATGTTTACCCTTCTTCAAAATTCTCAAAGGAGGAAACAAGTTCCAATGGACCGAGGAATGTGAAGTGTCCTTACAGAAGTTGAAGGAACATCTGGGCCAAGCTCCTCTCCTTTCAAAACCTAAGAATGATGAGGTTCTACAGTTATACCTAGCAGTAACCGCCGAAGCCCTTAGTGCTGTGTTGATAAGGAAAGAAGATGACAATTAGCTGTCAGTCTACTACATCAGTAAGGCATTCTTGGCAGCAGAAGCACAGTATCCCGATATGGAGAAGCTGGCATTTTCTCTAGTGACCGCGTCAAGAAAATTACGACCTTACTTTCAGGCTCACATCATTCAGGTGTTAACTAATTACCCCCTCAAGCAGGTGCTACAAAAACCTGATGCTTCGGGAAGGCTGCTCAAATGGGCTGTGGAGCTCAGCGAGTTTGATATCACCTATAAACCAAGGTCGGCGGTCAAAGGGCAAGCTTTGGCAGATTTCGTGGCTGAATTCACCCCAGCCCTAGAAAGGGAAGAGGAGATGGAAGCGGTAGAGCCCCAAATCTGGAAACTTTCAATTGACGGGTCGTCCGAGGATACAGGATCAGGAGCAGGGATTGTACTTGTTAGCCCAGAAGGACACAAGCTCAATTGCGCCATTCGATTTGGTTTCAAAGCGACCAATAATGCCGTAGAATACGAGGCCCTCTTAGCTGGCCAACGGTTAGCAAAAGAAATACAAGTAAAGAGGCTCCTAGTCAGCAGCGACCCTCAACTTGTGGTCAGCCAAGTACATGGGAACTTCTCCGCAAGGGATAAAACAATGGTCGCATACCTAGAGCTGGTAACGGGTTTTCTCCCTTCATTCGAGAAGTTCGAATTCATGCAGGTACCACGATCCCATAACACCCATGCCGACGCACTAGCGAAACTTGCCAGCAGTAAGGATTCTGAGCTACTCACAATGGTACCCATTGAACACCTCCTTAGGCCCTCAATCGAGTCCGGAGCGACGATAATGTGGGTGGAGGACACTCCCCCTTGGATGAAACCCACCGTGTCCTACTTAAGGGACCAGACCCTCTCCCAGGGAAGGGAGGAGGCTCAGAGGCTAAGAAGGCGAGCCGCGCACTTCCTTTTTCAGGACGACGTGCTATATAAACGGGATACTCACTGCCTCTGTTAAGGTGCATCGGTGGAAAACAAGCAGATTATGTACTTAAGGAAATCCATGAGGGTGTCTGTGGCAACCATGCCGGGGGATGGTCGCTGTCACAAAAGGTGCTAAGGCAAGGGTACTACTGGCCCACCTTGAAAAAGGACGCACACAATTTGTAAGAAAATGCGACAAATACCAACGGTTTGCTCCTATCCAGAGACAACCATCGCAAGAGCTGAATGTGGTGAATAGCCCCTGGCCATTCGCGAAATGGGGAATTGACCTGATCGGACCTCTGCCCAAAGGGAGATGCAGTGCTGTGTTTGCAATTGTTGCCATTGATTATTTCACGAAATGGGTTGAAGCCGAACCACTAGCCAAGATAACTGAGGCTAATACTTCCAAATTCCTTTGGAAAAATATCATATGCAGGTTCGGAATCCCACATTCCATTGTATCAAACAACGACAGGCAGTTCGACAACAAAAAGGTCAAGGAAATGTGCGAGGAGCTAGGTATCAAGAAACATTTTTCTTCCCCGCACCATCCCCAAGCGAATGGGCAAGTTGAAGCAGTAAACAAAACCATCAAGTATACCCTGAAAAGGAAGCTTGATGCTTCAAAAGGAGCCTGGGTCGACGAGCTACCACAAGTCTTTTGGGCAATCTGAACCACCAGCAGAACCGCCACCGGTGAGACCCCATTTTCAATGACATATCGGGCAGAGGCCATGAGCCCCGTTGAGATAGGTCTCCCATCTCCTAGAAGAATATGCTTCAACGAAGTAAGTAATGACGAAATTAGGAGGTGTGGACTAGACCTCCTTGAGGAAAGAAGGGATGGTGCTCAAATCAAAGTGGCGGCATACCAGAAGAAGATGGTTAGATACTACAACTCGAAAGTGAAGAAGAGGTTGTTTCGAATCAAGGAATTGGTTCTCCGAAGGGTATTTCCATCTTCCAAAGGGCAAGGATCCGGTGCCTTTGGTCCCAACTGGGAAGGACCATACCAAGTTTGTGAAAAAATACGGCCCGGGACTTACAAAATAGAAGATATGGATAGGAAGGTACAGCCTCATCCTTGGAATATCCAGTACTTGCGCAAATACTATTAATGATGTAAAACATCTTGTATAAGTAAGCTTCGAATCAAATAAAATGCACCTTTCTTACGCATGGGCTATGAGCCATGGGATGCCTCGAAGAGCGAAGGGTTAAATGTGTAAAGACAAAGACCCAGAAGCTCTAAGAGAGCACCTTATTTTCCGAAGCTCTAAGAGAGCATCTTGCGAAGCTCTAAGAGAGCATCTTCTGAATCTCTAAGAGAGCACTTTATTATTTGAAGCTCTAAAAGAGCACGTTGTTATCTAAAGCTCTAAGAGAGCACCTTATTTTTCGAAGCTCTAAGAGAGCACTTTATTATTTGAAGCTCTAAAAGAGCACGTTATTATCTAAAGCTCTAAGAGAGCACCTTATTTTCCGAAGCTCTAAGAGAGCATCTTCCGAAACTCTAAGAGAGCACTTTATTATTTGAAGCTCTAAAAGAGCACGTTATTATCTAAAGCTCTAAGAGAACACCTTATCTTTCGAAGCTCTAAGAGAGCACTTTATTATTTGAAACTCTAAAAGAGCACGTTATTATCTAAAGCTCTAAGAGAGCACCTTATTTTCCGAAGCTCTAAGAGAACATCTTCCGAAGCTCTAAGAGCACTTTATTATTTGACGCTCTAAGAGAGCACGAAGCTCTAAGGAGCAACTGATGATGTACGAAGCTCAAAGAGTTTGTTAAAAGTTGCGTCAAAAGTTGTTATTACATATTGAAAGTTAAGGTAGATAAAGGTAACATGACAATAAAAATAAAGAAGGAAAGAAAGCTTCATTAGAAACAAGGGAAATTGGGCCAAGGCCCTTACACTTGTTAAATTTAAAAAAGAAATGTACTTGGCCTAAGGGGGTGGGGGTTGCGAGCCTTTGAAGGGAACAATGGCTGTGGAAGTCTCTTCTGCAGCAGGAGCCTCCTCCACCGACTCACCTTCGAGGTCAATTACTTAATCCCCATCCAGTGGAGTCTGAGGTTCGCCTTCTTCCTCTTCCATGAACTCAGCCCGAAGCTCGGTAGTGGGGAACTGAGTATGCTCCTCCATCCACTCTATGACCTCGTTATAGGCATATTTCCTCCAATATTTTCCAAAATGTTGATACGCCTCGGTCAAGTGGAAGTTAGCCACAAAGCGATCTTCAGCTTCAATACTGGCTTGTTCAGTATCCTTCCGAACCGTCTCCAACTCTTCCACCAGGCCATTCACTTGGGAGGTCAATTCGACCACCCTCTTATTCGCTTTTTCTAAGGCCTCAGCAGTCAGCTTCTGATGGGCGTCGAAATTCTCAACACGTTTTGTCGGCGAAGCGACCTCACTGTTAGAGACGTGAACCTCGTTCTTCAAAGACTCGATCTGAGCAAGGGCAGAAGTGAGCTTCACAGATTCCACGGCCATTTCCTTCTTCAAGGCCTCAAAATCTGCCTTGGCCTTAGAAGCCTCATCCTTGGCTATTTTCTCCAACTCCTCCGCTTTGGCAGTCTTGCTCGCAAACCCGCGATTCTTGCTCTGAAGGCTCTTAAAAAGGGCTTCAGCCTCTATGGCCATGCCGAAAGACCTCCCAGCCTGAGCAACCATCATCTCAAAAATATTCACAGCATCGTTCTCTTGGATATAGTTCTGCCACTTATCTGTCCAATATTTGTGAAAAGTGGTGGTGGCCGTCTGGATCTCTGGAGGCAGAAGTGCTAAAGCCTCTGAGGTAAGTTCGTCAGTTCGGCACGCCATACGGCCCCTCTGCCTGGAAGCATCAGAAGTACTGGATTCCGAAGCCCTAGACTTCTTGACAGGGATTTGTCTGAGAGGCTCCGCTTCAGTGGGCCTTTTCTTTCCCCTGGGGCCACTGCTATAGAGCTGCCCAAGACTTTTTCCCCTATCGAGACCTCGAAACGAGGTGGCGGGCATCGTTAGAACTACCCGCCCCATTGGGGCCCGAAATCCTGAATCGTTTCTTCGGCTCCTCCACCACGATGTTCTTCCCCTTATCAGCTCCAGGAGAGCGTCCTTCCTCATGAGAAGCAGCCTCCCTGCTGACCTTCTCAATTTTGTCTTTGATTTTCTTCCCAGCCACGGAAGTGGGTTTCAGGCCTTTCCCCGTGGTGGAAGTTGCAGCAAGGATCGAAGCCATGTCCGGAGTGGAGTGCCTCTTCTCCTCGAAATGATCTATGAACATAAATGAGTAGAAGTCATTCAGATAACAAAAAGACCTTAAGCAGATGTTGGAAAGCTTCTTACCCCAACGTGCCATTAGTTCGAAGTCTTCAAGCAATCATGTCGGTTGGATTAAATGGGAGAAGTCACGAGCCTCAAGAGGTTTCTTGTAAACTTCAGAAAGGGTTTGCCACTCAAACTCAGTAAACTCGAACCTCTGAACTGTGCCTGCGAAACATAGTAAATAGTTAAGTACCAAGCCTTGTCAATCTGGCAAAATAGGCAACAAAGTACGAACTCACGGTAATCAGAATAGGAGGTTGGGGCTCTAACGTGGGGGACGAGGTCACCCTCACACTTTTGCCACTTCCCCCTGATCTAAAACCAGGTCTCTTTCCACCCTTTCATGGACGAAGGAAGACATGGACGAAGGGAGAATGTGACCCCCACGGACACAATGAATACCAACCCCGGGAATCCCCTTTTCCTAAAGAGCGAGGTTGGAAGACAGTTTGGAAGACATGCAAGGCATGTCTTCGCCGAAGGAGGCCTGCTTCCAGAGGAAGAAAGAACCTACCAGTTAGGCCCAAGCATTGGGAACGAGCTGGGTCGGAGCCAGCCCGTATAACCTCAGTACAGCCCTAAAGAAAGGATGGAGGGGCAGGCGAAGTCCAGCCTTTAGCAGATATTCGCTAATGGCGACGCAGCCGGAAAGGGGGTAAGGGGCTCGTTCATTGTAAGAAGGGGAGAGGAGCTCGATGTCATAAGGGATCTTGTACTTCTCCCTGAGGGTGGCCAGAAAAGATGGGCGAAAGAAAGAATTTTGTTTGCCCCCCAGACATACTCATCCCCATCACCATTACCCCCAGAAGTGGATACGTCCTGCCCACCCCCGACGGTCCTAACAAGGTCNCCATCACCCCCAGAAGTGGATATGTCCTGCCTACCCTAGACGGTCCTAACAAGGTCGGCAGTGTTGGTAATGGAAAACCCCAACTCACTCGCCAAACCGTTTATATCCAATTTACCCTCAGCAATGTTCAAAGGGGCAGCCATCGAATCTAAAAGCTTTAAAACTGAAATTCCTTGTAAAATAGAGTCAAAACTTGCAACACTTACTAAAGAAAAAATTTCTTGGTAAAGGAGGGAAAAAGTCCAGAAAAAAAGGCCGGAGGAATTCAGAAACGTAAAGGAAACCCTTGAAGTCGAAAGAGACGCAAAGAAAGTTGAACTTGAGAGCAAGATTCGAGTGAAGGCAGAAGCAAACGCATTTTTCGTGAAGTTAATCCCCTTTTATAGGCAGACCCATTCAGCCCCAGCCGTTGGATCATCATCTTTGACATCCAACCGTTCATCATAAGGCGCTCAATATCAGCCACTCATGATGTTCGACGCTTCACCTTCAAGGGCTAAGATCCAAGCGTGGCCTGTACACTCTTATACGCATCTGAGGGCGAAGATGAAACGTGCGCCGTAATCATTGTCCCGCATTAAATACGGCGGCAATAGCGTGTGTTGGGGGTGCCCTAGAATAATTGCCCTCTTGGAAGTTGAACCTAACATCAAATCAATGAGGCGCCACGATTAAACACACCTCGTGTTTCCCAACGTCCTGGGGAACGTATAAGACTCCCCCCGTTGTTAACAATCTGGGGCCACCCTTCATTAATGATCGTTAAATCATTAAGGGAGGAACGGGTTAGGGACTTCGGACAAAAGAAGGAACGTAGGAATTCACCAGTAGACGACCTTTCCTTATCACATGGTCAGGGTCAGGTGTTTGATAAAAAAACGACACCCTTCTCACCCAAGCGAACCACCTCGAACACAGCTCGCAAGAAAATGTTTTGGGAGGTCGGACCCCCTCCTCCTGGAGAGAAGTTCTACAAGTCCATACATTACATAAATAATCATTCATAGACTTGGGGGACTATTGTTATCCCCCAAATCCGAAGTCTCACGTCAGGTTGCCACGTGTGACTGCCACATAAGCTCTTAGACGGATGACCAGAGGAAAGGAAAAGTCAAAGTCAATAGAAGGAACCATGTGTCCGAGGCCCTCCCACGCTAAGTTGGAAACCATCCGAGGTCCTTCAGCATGCGAATTGTGAAGTCCTACAGACCTGGGAGGGTCAAATCACTTTGATGGGGCAGCATATGAAGTATGAAGTCCCACAGACCAGGGAGGGTCGAAGCACTTTGATGAGGCAACATATGAAGTATGAGGCCCAACGGACCTGGGAGTGCCGAAGCACTTTGCTTAAGCAGCCAACGACCCCTTCAAGAAGGCCAAATGTTCGAAGACACCACAAATTCCGAAGTGAAACCGACCTCGCCCCGAGGTAAGATGGATTCTGTCCTTTAATAAGTCAGAAGATATTTATAGAAGTGACTGATGGGACGTCCGCGATAAAGGGTGCCAGAGTGCCAGCCTACGAAATAGAGCGGCTGAACTGACAGCGTATTAATGGCAGAAAAGACTGCGATGTGAGGGCCTGGACCACACGATGTCGCCACGTGGATGAGATCCGATGGCTATCATGTAAAATAGTTCAATATAAATAGCTCACTTCCAAGGACGAAAAATAGGGGATTGAAAAAAAACCAACACGAAATACATAATTGAAAAAGGAGAAGAGGAACACAATATCCATATATTTCCTTTCACATATTCCACAAAGGAGAAAGAGATTTGCTCTTGGAGATCTCGGTTAGGTGATCATTGATAGTGTGATCGTCTCGAAACCATTCCGTCGGAGTTCAAACAGTTTTGTCTCTTGTCAGAAAGTGCTTCCCGCATTCATCCAAAATCGACTACCGTCATCATTCCGGTAGAAACGCGTCGGATCCGTACCTGACGTGGCAGAGTGGGCCCTGTATCTGTTGAAGTCATTTTTTGAGGTCAACATGATATACTAAGAGTATCTCCAAGAGACTCTCTATTTTTAAAGAGCATATTCTAGCATTTGGAGAGCATCTATATATTTAAAGAGTTAAAATTTTGAAATACTCCAACAAACTCTTTATATTTAACACTTAATTTTACATCTCCCAAAAAATATTTATTATTTTTTTTTATCTTTCATTTTAAAAAGATTTTTTTTAAATTTTTTTATTGTTTCATTACATTGAAAATTGAAACACTTTGAATGCATTTAATTATAAAGAGTGAGTTTGGCTCTCCAAATTTAGAGAGTCAAACACACTCTCTAAATTAAAATGTTAATTTAAAGAGTCTCTTGAAACATAATTTAAGTGCTGACTTTTTAAAATATAGAGCATCTCATTTTTAAAGAGTTTCTTGGAGATACTCTTATATGTAATCTTTGTATATTTCTATGAAAAACACGAATATAAAAAGATGCATAAAAAACACATCAATATCATTTTAAGTGCTGACTTTTTAAAATAGAGAGCATTTCATGTTTAAAGAGTTTCTTGGATATACTCTTATATGTAATCTTTGTATATTTCTATGAAAAACACGAATATAAAAAGATGCATAAAAAACACATCAGTATCCAATTAAAATATTTAAGGTGTAGCGAAAAATCTTTATCTCCTATCAGACCGCACATTGATTGCTATAACATGCTATATTCCTAATTCTCTCTCATATAAAACAAAGATTACACGCCAATTATTATCTCCGAATTGAAAAGTGTTAAAAAGGTATAACAATAATCCAAATTAGGGACACAATTTAACGTTTATCATTTTAAGTTTATTTAATCCAATATAATTTTAAACCAATTAATATATATTTAAGAATTCGAACTATAATTCAATAAAAATAAATATACAATATATACATATATAAATCTTATGTTGAAAATAAACTCATTTGTACATCTTAAGAGTAGAATCATAGCAATAACACATAGGCACTAAGAGAACCAACATAACAACGTTGTAGGTTTTTAAGACGATTAAACATATATTATTCCTAGAATTAATATTTAACTGGATATGGGAAAGATTGTCTAAAATTTGAAAATTATGTTCAAATCCTAAATAAATAAAAGCACATTATCTTATTTTACAATGTACTTAGAAAATTTGAATTATCACAGATAATTTCATTTCTAATAGTCATTAATTAACGTGAAAATGTAATTATCGATTATAATTCAATATATGCCACATATTATCACATTTACGGATTACAATTTTTTTTTTCCAAAATGATATAGAAGAATGTAAATAATATGTCAGTATCATACTTTAAAATCAAGGACAATACATTTCAAACTTTAAGTCACATCAAAATCCTTTCCGTACTAAAGTGGCCATTGGAAACATAAAGAAAATAACAAGATAGCCTGAACAGAGATGGAAACGACAGAATAACATTTAGTGTTGTTTAAAGATAAAAAATACTAAAAACTAAAGTGGAAATTGTAAGAAATGTCTACTCTTCTATGGTCACTTTCTAAAATGGCAACTTTTTAAAATTCTTGCAAAAATGATCATTTTGGTATATTTTAGATCAAAATACCCATGGTCAACAATTTATGATTCCATTCAAGGACAATAAAATTGTTATTTTTGCAAAAAAAAAATATTAGCTGATGAAATCTTGACACATAACCTGCTCCATTTATTGCAAATGACAAGATGTCAAATAACAATTAATGCTATTTTTTGCATTGACACAGAAATGTCGAGAACGATATTTCAAGTGTAGAGAAAT